>JASDQU010436139.1:0-20701 GCA_032191745.1 Picea mariana | reverse complement strand
TAAGATTTGAGAATTCCAAAGGCCGAAGTCTTGAAGCGGATGAGAGCCGTCGATTTGAAGATGGACGTGTGGCACTAGATCTAGAACTCCAGAGGAAAGTAGAGGGGCAAAGCATCAAAACCCTAAAGGAGATCTAGATTGTTGATTGAGAAGGGGGGCTGAAGGCCGTTGATCTGGTTGAAAGAGACAAAGTTCTGAAGCAGAGGAAGAGTCATTGATTGAGGAGGACACGTGGAAAAATATCTTCCATTTCAGAAGATAAATATTTTTGAGAAAGAAAAGAGTTGAGAGTTGAAACTCCCGAATCCCAAAGGGAGAAATCAACCATAGTCGTTGATTTGAAAGGGGGGTACGTGTCGACAGATCATGGAGATCTGGGAATGCACGTGAAAGGAGGAGAGAAGGAAGAAAGGGAGGAAAGATTGTATCCATTGATCGAGAGGCATCATTCGACATCAGAATATCAACGATCACGCTGGATTGCGGGGCCAGAACATGCTCAAACTTTACAATTCTTAGAGCAGGCCGCAATTGAAACCGTAGTATTGCAAAAGGGATGCGTGGCGATTGGAGGAGAATTGTGGTGAGAAAAGCGGTGTGGTATCAAACCACTTTTGGCCGCTCCACAATCACGTGTTACGTGAGGTCATAGCCCGAGGTCATATGAATGAAAGGACCTAGCGAGGGGGGCTAGCGTCTGTTATTTGAATTCTTCGAAGAGGCCAGAAAGAGTCAGTGGGTTCTCTAGGACCTACACTTTGAAGGAAAGGGGACCTGTGTAGATTGATTAGCATCTAATAAAGGCTTGAAGATTCAATCCAACTCGTTGATGTGAACGATCCTAGATCGGGAGGTCATGCAACCCCAATGGGAGAAGGGGGGTCTGCATCAAGTGGTATCAGGGCTGAAATTTCATCTGTAGATTTCAGGTGAAGGAGATGAATGAGACAGTCTGATTACATCAAGTAGTCAAGAGCTGAATTTTGTCTGCAGATTGTAGGCAAAGGTGAAAAGGTGAATAGAGATAATCTGATGACATCAAATGGTATCAGAAACTAAAGTTCACCTATAGACATCAGGTGAAGGGAGACAGAGTATTGATGCTCTATAAATATTGTTGCAAAGCGTGCAACAAATGGTAGACAACCAGGTGGGCTAAGGTAAGAGGAAGATGGCTACTGAAGTCCATGAGCATGGTCGAGGAGTAGACCACAAGCAGAAAAGTAAAGAAGAAATTGACAAGGAGCTCATTGAGATAAGAGAAAGGATGGAGAAACTGATATTGAATATGAAACAGGAGGAAAAAGTACACTGGAGGTACGAATGGCCTCTGAACAGGAAGGAAAAATGGTATGTTCAAAATTTGTTGGCCAAAAGGAAATAATAGACATTGAAAAGGTGGTTGAGGCATACTGAAAACCTCAATGGCACAGAGGAGGAGTTGATTCACATTTGTGAACCATAAATTGGGAAGAACCTCAATGATGAGGAGGAGAGGAGATCAATTAAGGATCTCATAAACTGTCAGGGGGGTAGAAGCGGACTTTCAAGTTGCCAGGTGAGCAATGGAAGGAGATTGGTGGATGATCTCATATACTGCCAGGAGGGTAGTGATGGAAGTTCAAGTTTCCAGGTGGGCAATGGAGAGAGATCAAGTGATCTCATAGACTCCCAGGTGGGCAGAAATAAAATCCCAAGTTGTCAGGTGGGAAAGGGAGAAGATATGAACTCAACTGAGAGTTCATATCAGCAAGGAGTGAYGATGGAAGAAGATTTGAGGTGTGTTCTGATCATTGGGGGAATTCAGAAATTCTTGCCAATTAKCCCAACAGAGGCTAGTACAAGTGTTGCACATGAAGAGGTGGTGTAGAAAGAATCCAAGAAAGAGGCCATGGGGCCAAATGCTTTTAAATACAACTGTGTCTGTGATGTAGGTGCAACAGAGGTAAGACAACCAAYAGAAAAAGAGGAGAATTCAGATGAATTGCTCACTCAATGGGAGTAAGAGATGAAAATGTTAGAGGATTGGTTGAACAATCTAGAACCAAAAATGACTTCCAGGATACAGTCATGCAAAGGGAGACAATCATGCAGATTGCAGGAGAACAACATTCAACATAATTGCTCAAGAATTTCATCCCGATAGATGAACATGAGAAGACTGCAGCACTGGAGCCTATAGCATAAGAGGAAGCAAACAACATAGATTTTGTCGAGTTGTATGAGGAATTGGGAGCCCAAGAGAGAAGGAAAACTATGCAGAGTAGGCATATACAACAGATCAAATTGGAAACAAGTGGAGGAGCATACCAGCCTCGGGAGTAGCTGGAGGAAGTTGGGGTTGAACCGACACAAGAGGAGATGAAAAAAGTCAATCTGTCATAGGCGGAAGCTGAGCAACAACTCAGTGGTGAGACTACAGAACTAGAGTCTGCAACAGAGTGGCCAACTAGTGCCACATGAGATGAATATAATATGAAGGTTCAGATTGATAAAAAGGAGAAGGAGGCACATTCCAATGTGCCCAAGAGATGGAGAAAGAAGAGCATTCGGTGTAATTGCTCAAAAATATTAGAAAGGAGATGAACATGAGGCAACTATAGAATTGGGATATACAATAGGAGGAGAAGAGCATTCAAAGGAATGGCTCAAATTTTTCAGCCAGGAAGCTGAGCAAGAGATAACTATAGAATGTGAACCTACAATAGAGGAGGAAGCGACAGGTAACATGGATCTTGTTGATTTTTGTGACAAGATGGAGGCCCTAGAGAGAAGGGTAAAGATGCAAAGGCATCTTATCCAACAAGTTAAGTTGGAAATTTATGTAGAGAAAGATGCAACAGAGCATACTACAAGAGGAAATCCAGCTAGTGGACCAGTTGGACAAAGAAAGATAGGAGATAAAGAGATTGATGTTGGAAGCAACACAAGAATAAGTCATCAGAGAAGTATGGTACATAAGAGGACCTGCAGGAGCAACAGGCTAGAAGAAACAACAAGGAAGAGGAGCAAGTGGACAACTCCAATTTTAGGTCTGGGACCCTGGAGGATCTCAACAACATAGCAGGGGGAGAGATGAGAAGGAGTTCATGATTTTTCCAGCCATGGAGTATGATGCATGAGCATTTTCAACAAGCACACATGGAGAGACAACTCAACGCCTTAGCATGCCTTTGAATCATTCTGGATTTTGAAACACTTGCATTTCCTACAGAATCTTTTTGGAATTGATTGGAAAAATGAATAAGATCAAACAATCGGGAGTTGAATGATAACAAGTGATCTGGGAGCTTCACTCCTATACTTTAATGTAACAAAAATCAAGTAGCAGTTAGTTTTTTTTTTTCGAGTAGACGAGTAGTCGGAGGGAACCCTAGGAACCTTCTAGTAGAAGTAGGAATATTGTACGCCACAACGCCACAAAGGTGGTTGTTGTTAAACATAGAGGATAGTTGAAACTTTTTAGGGGAAGAGAACGCGTTGAGACTCGATAGTAGTCCGGCTTCTGTAAACGTTTGTACAGACATTCATCTTAATAGAAAGAAAGCAGTTTTTCCTACATATGAACTTTCTATGTGTTTATGTGTATCTGATGAATGTTATCTGTGTCTGCGTACGTATACTGTATATGTGTGATAGGTTTCATTTAAAGTAGGAAGATAGATTCCTCTATCTTTATTGAGTTAGAAATATCATTTTGGGTTCTTTAGGCTATGCAAAGAGTGCACAACAGAACATTGGAAGTTCTATATCCAGCGCAAGGAGTGCACATCAGAACTCTCTAGAGTTATAAAATAATGTGCCAGGGGGGCACAACAGAGTCACAAAAATTCAGGGGAATCCTCAAGGTTGTTGAATACCTGAGAGGAGAAACTATGCAAAGGAAGCACATAGAGACAGAGTCACTGAAAACTCTATAGAGCTCTACTAGACGGGCATCGAGCAGGTGCAAGAGTGCATAAGGAGAAAACTCTTTGTTGAGTTCAAGAAGAGGAGTATCAGAGGAATATACTCAYAGAGTTGTTGAACACTTTGTATAAGAATCTCARCAAGGTGTTCTTTGAGTGAGAGGTTCCAAGAGGGCACAAGAACCCTTTGAAGGGAGTGTTATCACTGAAATTTCATCCGCAGATGGTTACAGAAATCCAGCATCRTCAAACAGTTATGAGGTCACCCATGGACCATAATTACCACAAAATCATTTCCAAAAGGTTCAAAACTATACAACCAGTGATAAAATTAAAGTGCGCTATGACTACACAGGGCGCGCGCGCATGTCATGCGCTATCTAGAAATGCAAGAAAARCACACATGCACATGATGCATGACTGTGGTCGCTAAAAGCCACACACATATGAGAACAACGCATTTATGAGATTGGTCGACCTCCCACCCACTTCTGGTTCAGTTTCCAAGTTGATTTGACACCCAAATCTCAACTGAATCCGACTGGGTGGCTGGTCAAAGACCTAAAAATGGCCCTAAATAGCCTCTTTTCACACTACAAGCTGGTTGCACAATACCTCAAAGAGGTTCTATAAAACAAGGCCATGGGTGCACTTCATTTTCAAGGAATTCATTAGCAAGGTTATGCTACTGCTATTCTCTTGGGGAATCCTCTATTCTCATCAAGAGTATACTAGCATCATTACATTGGGCAATCCATCTCACCTCTTGAGTGGATTAGCTTGGGATTCTTTCACCATTTCATTCAAAGTTGTAAGAAGAGCTTAGTTGTGGGGGTCCAAGAGCCCTCCCTTGGAGGAAGAAGGGACCCATAGTCCTCTTTCTTCTCGGTGTTTTCTTTCACTAATATAATCCTAGCCATTGGTGACATGAGTCTTATTAGTTTTTTGTTCTTATGTCCTTATGCTTAATAGTTTAGTTGTTCTTTTATTTCTTAGTTGTTCATTTATGTTTCTTTCTCTAACCCTTTTCCTTTACAACTGTCTTGCTTAGCTAGCCCAACTAATATTGTAAGCACCTCTGTTTTGCTCATTTAGGTGACAAAAGAGGCACAACAGATTGGCGAATCGACTGGGGAAAGGTATCAATTTCCTACCCCATTTGGGTTTTTATAGCTCTTCTTTTGGTTTATTTAACCTGTAGGTACCTTAACCGGCCCAAGCCGACCTGCCAATCATCCAATTCAAAGTTGAATTGGGAGAATTCCATCCAGAATTTTCTTCACGGCTGTGTGTTAGTTGTGCACGGGTTTATTGGACCACAGTCGCACATCATGCGCACGTGTACCAAAATCACAGTGTTGTTCTGCGCACCTGCACCCAAAAGACTATTTCGGGTTGCGGACAGGTGCTCAGTGCACCTCTGTCTACTCTGAGACCTGCGCACCTGTGTAAAAAAATACACATTGTAAGCTTGTTTGTGATTTGGGGAAGGCCCCTAGCCTTCATAAAAGTGATTTTATGCATATTGTAATCTGCACCACACTTAGTTCCCTCTTCATATAAAGGGATTAGTCAAAACACATAGGCACTTAGGGGGTTTAAAATCATTATTTCCTCTTTTGCTTTCATTTTTCCACATGGATGGCTTGCTTTGACTAAAAGTATAAGCTGGAATTATTTGTAATCACATAAAACTTGCATTGGGACCAGAAGTTGGATAACAATCACTTAGTATGCTCTTCTCTCGTGCTTCCAAACGACCTTGAGAATCAGAAAAAGATTGTAGGACAATTTCATCTCCCTTAAAAAGGCTAAAACCTTTAGGAGAGGATAACAGCCCCCTCGAGACTCCTCTTAGTTTATTTTTCAAACACATCTTAAGATAGTAACAGGCCCATACATGCCCACATGCTACAAAGATAGGATAGTGTTGAAATTTACTTTCTTATATTAAATCACTAGGGAAGTTTAAAAGGTTTTGTAACAGACCCATACATGCGCACATGATCACAATCTAGGATAGTTTCAAAGATTTCTTAGATTAAATCACAATAGGGAGTTAAAGGAATAGTAAAGGACCCACATGTCCACATGCTAGCTTCCTAGGGACTTTTGAATTGCACAAGCTTGTACCAAAGGCATTTAGTTAATGAGGTAATCAACACTTGTAAGGACCAAGCGAAGTCCACATGCAGCAAGGTGACATCTAATTCATTAAAACATTGGTACACTTTCACTCATTCACACACAAAAGTCACGTATCACTCACATAGTTTTCCTCTCGAAACGTGGAGGTCAATGTAAGTTTCCTCCAAAGGGATTCCGAAACACCCCACCCTTTTCTTGACTAAACTATCCACTCCCATTTAATTTCAACGAGATTGGCTCACACCCCCAATCTCTCAAACAACCACATCTAATTTTTTTCTAAAAACTCACTAAGTTTTCCTCCACAGGAGGTGCCAAAATAAATTTTTAGTCTAGGTAGGATTTTGGGGATAGACATCCAAATAAATCCCNCTCGAAACGTGGAGGTCAATGTAAGTTTCCTCCAAAGGGATTCCGAAACACCCCACCCTTTTCTTGACTAAACTATACACTCCCATTTAATTTCAACGAGATTGGCTCACACCCCCAATCTCTCAAACAACCACATCTAATTTTTTTCTAAAAACTCACTAAGTTTTCCTCCACAGGAGGTGCCAAAATAAATTTTTAGTCTAGGTAGGATTTTGGGGATAGACATCCAAATAAATCCCTGTTATCTGGTTCTCACATTGACAAAACCATAGAAGTTGTCAAATAGGGAACTGAAAATCCTCCAAGTCAAGTGTTCATAACACCATAAGGCAGGGATATACCCGTGAAGGGTTGAAGGCCGAGGTCCAGTTGTTCTGTGCGTCCCCCTTTGAGGCAACCACCTCTTGGATGGGATCCATCTTGTGACCCATTTCTTAGGCCAAAAATCTAAATGCCGCACTTTGACTGAGGTACCTAGTGACCAAATTTTAGGACATCTACCCAGGTGGCAATTATGGGCTGCAATTGCACCTTGATCGGATTTTGTGTGGCTATTGAGAAATATTTCCAGCTCTTTCAGGATATGCCCCCTTTACCCCTCATTATAACTGATTACTTCATGCTTTACTAGTTTCTCTTCCGGTGACTGCAGACCCCACTGTTGAGTACTATTGGAAGGTCCAGTGCTATTTGAGAGGAATGACATTACTCTTTTAGGACATGGTCATTTGTTTTCTTTGATCCCCCACACGAACAAAACCCACTTATCCACATATATGTTTCTTTTTCAAAATATTGTATGTATGATGCACTTCTCATTACATTTTGATTTAGATATATATCGTGTAAAGTTCAAAAATTGAAACAAAAGGCTCTTGTTTATTTATTACTCTCACCACAATTCACATACATCCACTCATCTAGTCGGACATCATAGGGGACCCACAGAACCCCCGTCGTTCCAAACGCTTGCTAAACCTCCCTCCTATTTTAGGGGAGTTACTAGTCTTGCCAACTTATCGGCCCCACCTTCTCACACTCCTATGAGTGCCACTGTCTTAGGATCAGCTTTTCTTGGCTCCACCTTACTTGGGTCCACTTCCCAAGGTCCACCGTCAACTCGCTCTCCTTTACACAGAAGCGGGGGGCCAACTTCCTCTCAAGGGGGGAGTACCAAACCACCTAGCCCCCCTTAAGGGCCAAGTTCGCAGAACACTCACACCATGGCTAGAACTAATCCTCCACCACCACTCCAGATTCCATATTTGGCCTCTCTTAACATACCAGATTTAAGCAAACTCACAAATGATCCTATATTGCATGACCCCACATGGCTTGCGATGCCTACCAAAGTACCTTCAGACATCCCCAAGTTTGAAAGAAAGGCAGGGGATGACCCTGCCAACCATGTCATGACTTTCCATTTATGGTGCTCTTCCAACAACATTATGGATGATTCCATCAAACTATGATTATTTCAACGTACACTCACTGGCCCAATAGCCAAATGGTATGTAGACGAAAAACCAGGGTCCCATGCGACTTTCGATTCTTTGGCCAAAGCATTTTTGACCTTCTTCCAATTACCAATCCGCCATGACAATGGTCTTGAACTAATCTCTAATTTAAAACAAACCTCAGCCACACATATCGCTGATCACATTCACGAGTGGCATAGACGATGTAGTTTGTGTAAAGATGAAACCACCAAACAATAGTGTCTTGAATGGTTTCTCAGATCACTTGTCTCTCTCCTCGGTAAAGATGTAGCTTCCACCTTCCCTTAATCAGAAGAAGAAGCCATCAGTAAGGCTCAACAATACGACCTCATCTATTCACAATTAGGGTACTTGTACATAGTACTTCCTGATCTCCCAAAACCCATGCCATTCGGCCAAGACAAATCAAGGATGTCTCACTCAGCAGACAGATTGATTGGTAATACCACGCACCACAGTCCACAACTCCAACAACCACCAATGTAATGCACACCTCAATATCCATCGGCATATGGGGGAACCTCTTATTACCCTCCACCCCCTTATCAACAACCATACCATGTTTCTCTTCCTCCACCTATCAATGGGCCACCGCTGGCACCTACAATACACCCACCTATCCAAACAAGTTTTGGTACTCCTTCTACCTCAGCTTATACTCTAAGTACTAGCGAAAGCGCCACCCCTTCCTACATACCTTATGGATCATTACCCCCATAGAATCCATACTTTCCATTCCCTGCTCCTCCACAGCCCATGGCTCCCCCACATCCTCATGTCGGGGTGAATTTTGTTCAACCCTCTCCCCTTCAACAATATAAAAATTTTGAACAGCTGAATACGGAAAATTCGACCCATCAGTCGACTAATGCCAAAAAGAAAGGAAAAAACAAGAACAATAGCAACCCAGGTCAAAGCGGGAATCACCCCCAACAAAACCAACCTACTAGGGGCAACTAGAATAAAGGGAATCATAACCCCCAGGGGGGCAATAACAACAGGCGTCAAGGGAGGAATAACAATACTATTAGAACCACCTTCCCTTGTGCCCTTTGCAGTGAGTTCGATCATTATACTCATCATTGTCCCCAAATTGCTGATTTTAAACGGATGAAAGAATCAAGAACTGTACCACACTCTCCAGCACCACCTGCCCCTTAGCAAGCCCCACAATGATACGTGAAACAACCACCCCCAGCCATGCTACAGAATCCCATTCCGCACCAGGGTGTGATGAACACCCAACTAGACACGTAGCCTACCCCACCACAGTTGGGACAATACCTCAATCCAAACAATCCCACAGATCATACTATCCTCCTCACCAGTGAGGAAGAAATCCTTCTGCAAACGCGTAGTCGTCAATACCATGCACCCACTGAGTCTCCCCCCATTACCCTAGAAACAATCCCAGCACCAACGGGACCCTTGTTGGTGATTCCTCGCCCTAATGCCGAAACACCTCTTCGCATGCCTTGCATCCCATTGCGCAGGAATGTCCACAACCCCCAGGCTAGGGCGGCTCATAATTACAGTTTGGTTGATGACTTAGCACAATCCCCAGCTGCCATGTCAGTCTTAGAAGTCCTTCAAACTTGTCCCACTCAACGAAAATCATTATGTTTCGCCTTGGGTGCATTCGACCCCGCGGATACTCAACTTATCACTTTTGATCTCGACAATGGATAACCTCGCCTTCCCGCTCTAATCGCTTTTCAAATGCCAATAAAAATTTGTAACATTACAGTTCATCGGTGCATCATCAATGAAGGTGCATCCACATGCATTATGTCCAAGTCTGTATGGCAGAAACTTGGTTCCCACGAACTCATACCATTTTCCATTACCTTAAGAGCTTATGATGGATGACCATCTTCTCCCAAAGGGTTCTTCCAAAATGTCCCTGTAGAAATCCGGGGCAAGACCATTCTCATCGACATTGAGCTTATCGAAGCCCCACTCGATTATAATATCTTGTTTGGTCGTAGCTACATGTATGCTATGAAGGTAGTTTCCTCTTCTGTCTTTCGAACAATGATGTTCCCCCATAATGGGAAGATCATTACCATTGAACAAGTTTCACATTACGAGCCTAACCCTTCTGCCAACATCGTTAACATTCTCCCTCTCATCCACATGAGTCATGACGCATACCCACTCATCGAAATGGGTCCCGGAATTTTCAAAAACCCATCATTGTTAGGAACTTACCATGGTGCACCACCGCTCCTTCATCCTTCCAATCAAGTATGTGTCATATCATACAACGGAACTGACATAGAGGATAACCTTTCTCCTAGGGAGGCTTCTATCATATTTGACGTCCCACTAGTCACAGAGCTCCCCCCTCATGAGTCTCCTGTGAACTCGTCAACTCCACCAGTTCATGATTTCACCTCTCTCCAAGGCCATATCCCAGTTTGGGAGACAGTTCCCCAAGCCATTACTCAAATCCCCTTATTCTAACCTCCACTAGGCGTACAACCTTTCCAAGTAGCTGCAACGCTTACCCTCCCTAATATGGTGTTGGCAATTTCAGTTTGGTATTTACATCCACCAGAGATGGTTTCTCAACCATCCCTTCCCCCCCAAACGGAAGGAATCCCAATGACGATTCCCATACTCGCTCCCACCATACCCTCTACACCCCCACTCACTAACCTCCCTGCCACTGTTGGGGGCAGGCAAAAGAAGAAGGAGCCCACAGCTCCACTTCCCCCATGCGTCCAACCTCCTTGCGCGATATGTGAGAAAGATGGACACCCAACCAACAAATGCCCATCTCTACCCGAGTTACGTAACCTAATTCCACTCAATCAAACACCATCACCGCCTGCCACTATAGAAAGTATTGTCGCTACCTCCCCTAACTCAAGTAGCAAAGGGCTACGAACCAAATTCGCTTGCGCTATATGTTCAGAATATGGCCATTATACACACCATTTCCCAACACTACCTCACTTTCGGTAGACATTAGTCGTAGTACGCCAAAGCTTCCAACACGAACCCAATCTAGCTACATCATCCCTACCAAACATCACTGACATGCATTATGTCACGACTTTAGTCAATGAATGTATGATATGCCCTTGCTCTCTATGTGAATCCTTAGATCATTTTACATATCAATGTCCTATGATCATTGAATACATGCAACACCAAATGACCCTGATTCAAACCCCTGCGCCCCCTACAGAATCGATGGTTGACCTTACCTCATCACTAGAGATTCTTCATATCATTTCTCCCAAACCAGAGGCACTCCCTATTCCTCCATGGTTCTTGGATGACTTATCCGAGGATTTACCCCCAATTCTCCTGTTCATTTCCCTACGGAAATTTTACATCCAACTAGCACTGCTACTCCTCAGTACCTCGATATTTGTTTTATGTCGAGTGAACCATTGCAATCTCATTGCATTGTCCCCCCTGCTTCTTCATCACCAAAGGACAACCACATGATGACAGTCACCGATATTACTCTTTACGATCCCTTATATTCCCACCAATTCCACTATGACGAGGACATACTCGAAGAGTTAAACACCCCCGACTACCCATGGGATGCGCTACACCACAGAGCGATATTCTTTCCACAGGAAGCCTTCATGCCTCCTAACCAACACCCCATATACGCAGTCAAAACCAAGGATTTTATCCCATCAGGGCATATCGACTGGTTCAACAACCCCATTCCTACCCCTGATTCTTTTGAAGAAGGCAACATGGTCAACATTTCCCCGACCATCAAAATCGATATTTCCATAAAAAATGGAGTCGTTGAGGAAATCACCATTGGCACTGCCTGCACTCCTCAAGAAATCGCCACCTATAAATCCCTCTTCCAAGAATATCGAGATATTTTTGCCTGGTCATACATAGAGATGCCTGGCCTTGATCCCTCTATTGTCGAACATCGCATCGACACCTGGCTTGATATTACACTAGTTCGTCAAAAATAACGACCACTACACCAATCCAAAGAAGCGGTCATTAAAGCTGAGATTGACAAATTATGCGCGATTAGGTTCATCTACCCCATTGCCTATACCTCATGGGTTTCCAACCTTGTACCCGTTAACAAAAAACAGGGCACTATCCGCGTCTGCACGGACTTTCGTGATCTCAATCATGCATGTCCCAAAGACAACTTTCCAATGCCTTTCATCGATCAAATTATCAACGACTGTGCAGGCCATGAGGCTCTATCCTTCATGGACGGTTTCTCTGGTTATAATCAAATCCAAATCCACCCAGCTGATCAATACAAAACCACATTCACCACCCCTTGGGGTACTTTTTCATATTGTGTCATGCCTTTTGGCCTAAAGAATGCTGGCGCAACTTTCCAACGGGCTATGACATACATTTTTCACGATCTAGCTCATATTATCCTCGCATACTTGAACGACCTCACAGCTCGATCCAAAAAACACACCCAACATCTTGATGATTTACGGATCATCTTCCAACGGTGTTGTCAGTACAACATCCTCTTGAACCCCCTCAAGTGTGTGTTCTGCGTCACTGTCGGGCGCCACCTCGGATTCATCGTTTCCAAAGCAGTATTACCATGGACCCCTCAAAGTCCAAGCCATCACATAAATTCCACCCCCCCGGAATTTACGTCAACTCCAGAGCCTACAAGGAAAATCTAACTTTCTACGATGATTTGTCCCAGACTATGCCACTCGCGCACACGGTTTCCTTTGCTTACTATGCCACAACATCCTATTTCACTGGGATGAACATGGCCAAAAAGCATTCGATGATCTTAAAACGACTCTCTCTAACGCCCCTTTAATTAGTTCACCCGACTATAATCGCGACTATATCCTCTACATATCAGCATCAACTGTCTCAGTAGCAAGAGTTCTCATTCAAATCGGCGATGACGATTGTGAGCACGTCATTTACTATGTTAGTAAAAACCTCTTAGGGCCACCCCTGAAGTATAATCACAAAGAGAAACTAGCCCTTGCGGTCGTCCTCATAGTCCAGAAACTGTGCCATTACATTCACCTTCGCATGACTAAAGTCATAGAAGATTCCAACCCTATGCAATACTTGCTCATTCGTCAGCAAATTAATGGAAAATTTTCCCGATGGATCGTTATCCTTCAGGAGTACGATGTTGAATTTTCAACACCCAAGAGAAAGAAATATCTCATCCTCGCCGAACTTGTCACGACCTTCCCCTCTGATACTACCAGTGCCCCCGTCAATACCAACTTCCCAGATGAACATCTCTTTTATATCACTTCGGATGATCCTTGGTACGGAAACCTCCTCGTCTACCTCCGAACCCAAAAGTTTGGTAACCACCTCTCACGAGATGATCACCATCATATTCKCCACTAGGCCCCCCGCTATCTCCTCATCACAGATATCTTATATCGGCGAGGGGTCGACACCATACTTCATCGATGTTTGACTATTGACAAGGCTGATAGAGTCTTGAACGATTGCCATAGCGGCGCATGTGGGGGCCATCTTTCAGGAATGTCCATTGCTCAGAAAATCATCTGAGCAGGTTATTTTTGGCCTACTTTGTTTCACGATTGCATTCATGCCATGAAGCGATGCGATAAATGTCAGCTTTATGCCAACAAATTATGAGCACCACCTTCTCTTCTCCACCCAGTCATTATTGCAGGCCCCTTTTGTAAATGGGGCATCGACTTCATGACTTGTAATCCCCCATCCAGCAATGCACACAAATACATTGTTGTCGTAGTCGATTACTTCACAAAATGGGCTGAAGCCATGCCCACCTTCAACAACACCGCTGACACTGCAGCGTGTTATTTCTTTAAGCACATCATATCCCGCTTTGGAGTAACACTCCAACTAGTTTCCGATCATGGGAAACATTTCAAGAATGAGATTTTCGTTGAAATCTCATCTTCGTTGGGATTCTCCCATGAGTTTGCCTCACCATATTACCCTCAGTCTAACGGACAAGTTGAAGCATTTAACAAGGTCCTCAAGACCATGTTGCAGCGCACGGTTAACAAACATAAGACCAATTGGAATCATATGTTATTTTTCACGTTATGGGCTTACCGTACGGCCGTGAAAATGGCAACTGGTTTCACACCATTTCATCTAGTCCATGGGGTCGAGGCCACTCTTCCTATTGAGTGTGAAATTCCCACCTTACGCACCGCAATTGAGCTATTACCCAATACCGCTCCAATGGAGCAGCGTTTGCTGAACTTAGAGTCCCTAGATGAAGATCGTCGATCTTCATTACAGAACAATGAGGCAGCCAAAAAATGGTCAAAGGCCACCTTTGATTTCCATGTTAACCTTCGCTCATTTCACGAAGGCGACCTCGTCCTTGCCTACGATATCGCTCACGATACCCTCGGTCATGGCAAATTCGAGTCACTATGGCATGGCCCCTACATTATCCTACATTGCCTCACCAAAGGCGCATACATCCTGGCTTCCCCCAAGGCCTCTCTCTCAAAGAACCCGTCAACGGGTTATACTTAAAGAAATTTTATGCCTAAGCGTAGCCATTCTACATTAGGTTATTTCTTTTATAGTGTTTTTAATCTTTTTTCCATCCCTCATGTATAAAATATCATTTGTGTGATTGACACATGCTACCTCCATCGGCCTACCACTTTAGTTATGCCGACGACACCAGCTGTTGGACACAAAATCTTGCTTCGGCAGCTTGGGCCCTCTATTCCCCCTCACATGAACTACTCCACTCTAGTGGCATATATTTGGGTTCAGCAACCAATAACCAAGCCGAATACACTGTCGTCACTGGCCTCCTCGCCGATGCCCGTCATCATCGTATTCATCACCTTAGCGTCTTTCTTGACTCCCAACTAGTCGTCCTCCAGCTCAACAATGTGTACCGTGTCCGCGATCCTTTTCTCTTTCGCAAATACCTGCAAGTTAGAATTTTATCTCGTCATTTTGATTTCATTACATTTACACATATTCTAAGACAATTGAATCAAATTATAGATAACCTAGCTAACATTATACTCAATTGGCATATATCACATCAAGATATCTCTACACACACATAAACCATCAAGAGCCAGTCACAACATATATAGATTAGACACTATCAACACATTAAAAAACACATGTAAACATCACAAAGACCCCAAAATGTATACTCATATATATATATATATATATATATATATATAAATTGGTCAACAGTGCCATCAAAATGTTTACATACACATAAAATACATCGTATACAAAATCCGTAGGCTAATGAAGCACCTAGGTACAAAACTGTTGCCACTACACAAAAATGGGCTCACCAACCTATATACAAAAATACAAACATACATAGAGCGACACTCAAGGTGCCTCTAGACCACCGCCTCTTGCCCCTCCCTCAGGCGGTGGTGCCCCACCCACTATCGGTCCCTCCGGCCCTGGAGGTAACCGCCCGGTCATCGCAACACCTACTACTGCTGCTCGCCGCACCACAGTCTGCCATGTCAGCGACACTCCCACACACTTTTCCAGGATACTCTCTTCCTATATGCATGACCACATGCCCTCAGGCACTCCTTGTAGTACCACCTCCAAGTGGCGGCGGATATCCTCAAAATCTCCGCCGGAGGATCATGCGATGGCCCGCCACCAAGGTCATCCAAATGACGTCTCCTAGCCGCTCTCTCATCACCGGCTGGTCTCGCCTCAATGTCCTCGCATAGACATCTCTCTCCTGACCATGGCCCTCCCCGTGGTGGTCTCCCTGGCTCATGCCGAGCTAGCACTCTCATCAGCTCAACCTCATGCCCGCGAGGTCCCACATCTGCACATACAAACAACCAAACGATAGTATCAACATCTATACAAAATACACATGTCATACTATCTCAAAAATCAACATATCAAAATCACAAACATACCTCGGTGGTCAAACACCTCCCCTGGAGGTAACACCATATCTGGATGACCCCGAAAGTCAACCCCATAGTTTGGATACTACAGTATGATCTGCTGCATCTGCCGCCGTACCTGTGCAGCCTCGACCGTGAAAAAATGGCCACCCTCACCACCACTATGGCGAATCAAGATCGTCCACCACCGCCTCAATCACGGATGTCGTGCACCAGGTGCGCCCAATAAAACTCTAGGGTGCAACATCGACACCCTCTCCAAAAACCAAGCCACCAAGATGGACCCAAAGGAAAAATCCCCTGAGTCCGCAGTCCGACATCTGTCCAGCTACCCTACCATCTTGGCATGCAACATCAAACCCTAGGAAAAATGCTCTCTGGCTAGTGACCTCCCCATAACCCTCAGCTGACCACCACTGATCCGCTGAGTTGCGAGGGACCCATATACCCTCACAATCATCGTTGCTACACAACGATGCACTAAAGCATCCATTGCCCCGATACTCACTACGGAGCCTGACATGAAGTTCTCCCTTGAACAATACCTCCAGCCCAAGGTAGCTAACTGCACGTCCGCAAGTAACACAGGCTCCGCCGGTAGGGGAGTTCCCCGAAAAGGGAGCCCAATCAGAAAGTATACATCCTCCACCGCAGTGAAGGCAAGCTTCTCTCCCCACACCATAAAACAATGCAGATCTAGACTCCACATCCAGATAAAAAACTGCAGAAGATACTCCTGCGCCCATATCAACAGGCACTTGAAGAACTTCAGCAGCCCACAGGCTGCCAAAGTGGCATGAACCCCTGGCTCCTCAATAGCCACGGCATCCCTCAGCTACGACCAGTCCCGCTCCCGCTAGTGGACCGACATCGTACAAATGATTGCCTGCAACCACATAATACAATCTTAGATCAACCATATTGACCATAAAACACATTAAAATCTTAAAAAAAGATGAGTTTTGCACCCATCATCCTTGCCTCCAAGGTGCGGCTGTTCACCCCACAGGAGCGCACATATGCGCGGCTATTCACCCCACAGGCACGCACACATGCATGCCTATTCATCCCACAGGGGTGCATGAGTGCATGCTTGTCTGCCATACAGGGGCGCCTCCATGCACCCTTGTCATGAACACAGGTGTGCATCACAACGCTCCTGTCCACTACACAACCACGCACCCATGCGCAACTGTGTAGAAAACAGGCGCACATACCATGCATCCCTTTGTCCCTCCTATGAACGCACCCATGCGCAACTATCCAGATAACAGGTGTGCACCCGTGCGTGCATATTTCCGGATCGCCTATGCACTGGGGGCCCACTCCCATAAAAACCCTTGTACGGCCCTCAATACAGGCTCTGCCAACAAAATTAAAACCTGCTTCTATGCAGGATGATAAGACTACTAACCTAAAGCTCTCTGGTCCTGAATCGACTGCCTTATTCTCCCAGAATCTCCAAATCTCCCCTGAATACCTCTCCTCCAGTCACTCTGACAACAAGTACAAATGAGGTGGCAATGTGGGCCCTACAGCGATATATAGTCTTTTCCGCCAAACTTCCAAACACCATTCCAGGAGCTCCGGGTGTCCTTTTTTCGATCCATCTTCAGCCACAAGATCATCATCCCGTGATCTACATAAAGACAGTCCCCGGGCCATTTTTTATCCTTAACCCCCGGGGCACCATTTTTTTTCATACCCCTCCTAGGTACGCATGCTCATGTTCAAAATTATCAAATAAATGCTTGTATGTTCGATTCTCTTCAGATATTGTTCACGTCGGGTATTTTGGTTTTCATGTTTGCAGGTACTTGATCATCGTACATCAGTGCAACCCCTTCAGGTATATAATCAACACTGACATGTAATCATTCCCTCTGAATCTCAATTGCATCTCCAGTCACACCCTCTGAAATTTACCTTTAGGATTTCCATATCCGGCTCTACAGTACCAACACCTCCATTGCATTTTGGGTACTATCACCCGGTAGCACTTTCCCCCACATGAGTTGTCCCATTCATAGCACCCTTTGGCACTTTGAAACTCATGCTGTTTTTCAACCCTTTCGGGCTGGGAGTCTCGATAGTCTTACATCATGTAGTGAATCAGCCACATACTCCTTCTCCTCATTTTGCTAGCTTTCCCAATGGACTCCCAGGTAATCTCTTCAAGGTTATATTTTGACTACTCCTCCGCAGTATCATTAACCCTTCATTTCATCCACAATCAGTTTGCCCCTCCACAAATTTCCCTCTATACCATCTACCTCATATAGAAACCCACCCATGGGGCCCCCAACCTCCACCAGTTCTCCAAGCACATTGCGCCCTCACTGACTCAACCATATTACATTGGGGCACTTGTTTCTGTATTTGTACACTCATCCCAAATTATCCTTTATAAATTGTAAAAAGCCTTTGTTTCCAGCATTTACATATCTTTTTGTCATCACCTTTGGCGACCTTCTTCCCTTTTCTTGGAAAACACAACCCATGTCGCCCTTGGTTGGGGCACTCCTTATCATCTACTCCTGTTGACATCATCCATATACTCCGAGTATCCCATAGGCCACTTACCTCTGCTCTCTGAGTTTGTACACTTTGTCCCGCCTCTGACACAACTTATCCCACGTCTTGTTGTCCCCCTGACACTCGACCTAGTTGAACGGTTGCGACCACTTATACTTCGCATATACCCCCAACCAAGGGCAGTCTTGAATCTTCATACATCTTGATTTCATCCATGTACCTCCTCAGTTCCTAACCTCACCTAGTAGATTTCACGAAGCCCTTTTCTTCTTGGAGTCGCATTTCCCTTTTTGTCGACATCAACACAGTTTCCAGAAGGACGATAGTATCTTGACCTCATTACCTTTCCAATGAGAGGTCTCAGATGGCACAGGGAGAACCATAATTTCTCTTTGATGTCCTTGACCCCCATAACATTTGACTTCAACACTTTCTCATGCTATGGTGGGTCTTACTTTGTGACTATTGCAGTTGTTTCTTATATTTGCCGAAGACCTCTGAACTTGGCTGGGTTATCAATGCCTATAGAATCTGTGATACTTCTTACAGGTGTCATTGCTTACTATTTAGAGTATGTTCCTCCTCAAAATTGTCCTCTGACTTTGTCACGACCGCCCCCGAGGGCGCTGCAGTTGTCTACATCAACACACCGTTTCAATTACTATACAACACCATTCTTTTTGAGTTACATGACACGAGCATGGGGCATGCTCGCCTCGTTTGTACACAGTTTGTTTTTACACACCTCATGGAAGTTTGGGTTCTATAGGTTCCCTTCTTCCTCCAACAAGTCACTCTTGATACTCTCACTATTTCTCTCTCTTACAACGACACTCTTAGTAGAAGAAACATTGATGAATTTTGGCTATACGTATGCTCCTAACCTCATCCATTAGGGGGCATCTGTTATCACTGAAATTTTGTCCGTAAATGGTTACAAAAATCCATCATCGTCAAACAGTTATGAGGTCACCCATGGACCATAATTACCATAAAAGAATTTCCAAAAGGTCCAAAACTATACAACCAGTGATAAAATTAAAGTGCGCTATGACTACACAGAGCGCACGCGCACATGTGCTATCCAAAAACGTAGGAAAATCACACATGCGCACGATGCGCGACTGTGGTCGCCAAAAGCCGCACACATCTGAGAACGACGCATTTATGAGATTGGTCGGCTTCCCACCCACTTTTGGTTCAGCTTCCAAGTTGATTTGACACCCAAATCTCGACTGAATTCGACTGGGTGGCTGGTCAAAGACCTAAAAATGCCCTAAATAGCCTCTTTTCACACTACAAGCTGGTTGCACAATACCTCAAAGAGGTGCTATGAAACAAGGCCATGGGTGCACTTCATTTTCAAGGAATTCATTAGCAAGGTTTTGTTGCTGCTATTCTCTTAGGGAATCCTCTATTCTCATCAAGAGTATACTAGCATCATTACAGTGGGCAATCTATTTCACCTCTTGAGTGGATTAGCTTGGGATTATTTCACCATTTCATTCAAAGTTGTAAGAAGAGTTTAGTTGTGGGGGTCCAAGAGCCCTCCCTTAGAGGAAGAAGGGACTCATAGTCCTCTTTCTTCTCGATGTTTTCTTTCATTAATATAATCCTTTCCATTGGTGACATGAGTCTTATTGGTTTTTTGTTCTTATGTTCTTATGCTCAATAGTTTAGTTGTTCTTTTATTTCTTAGTTTTTGTTTTATGTTTCTTTATCTAACCCTTTTCCTTTACAGTTGTCTTGCTTAGCTAACCCAACTAATCTTGTAAGCACCTCTGTTTTTCTCATTTAGGTGACAAAAGAGGTGCAACAGGGAGTAGAAGGGTCGATACCCTTAAGAGAATGAGTGAATCTGAAAGCTTAGAAGAGATAGCATTAGCAGAAACGCAGAGAAGACCCAAGCAGTCAGTCTTGTAAGAGGAACAAGGGATTGAAACCTTAGAACTTGAGTAAGCAAAGGCTCAAGAGAGACAACGCAAGGAGTGTGCACAGAAGTAAACTTAGTCCAATATTCACAAGCTCAGGAGGAATAGTGCAAGTTTTCATGCAGAGCGTAAGTGTGCACCTGAGTCGAGGACAATATTCATTTTCAAAGATCAGGAGGAAAAGCGAAGAAGAGACCCTTTCAACCGGTTTCCCTTTCAACCGATTTCACAGGAGAAGGCTCAAAGACCAAAACCCTTTAACACTTAGAAATTTTCCCAAGTCCGGGAGAACAAAGAAGCTCAAGAGGAGGAGCGAAAATAACCATCAGATCGATTTCCAGAAGAGATATAGACTGTTAGATCATGGTCCAGGATGAAGGAGGAACACACGAGGAGAAGAAATAGATCCCAACCGT
>JASDQU010436138.1:112333-125085 GCA_032191745.1 Picea mariana | reverse complement strand
TAATAATAAACTAGCACAACGGCGAAATAGCTGTTGGTTAACGTCCAAAGGTTGATAAGATTAAACAATCTTTAAAAGAATATATTAAATTTTATTGTTGATTAACAAATAAACTTACGCTTCATTTATGTAGTGTTAATATTTTAATTTCTGTTAATCACTTACGTGGTAATCAGTTAGCTATCAAAGTAATTTTTAAATATGATTAAATAAATGTAAAAAGGTAAACACATAAATGGATGTCTTTATAATAGCTAGGAAGTTAATGATTGAAATCACAGCCATTTATTTTGTGTGACTACTAAGAATATTCCAGCCATATTTAATCCTGTCCATAGAAAACTTATTAAACACTAAACCCCTACTAAATCTGCCATTATCAATAGGTGTACACCTTTCGGCGTAATTAGTTATTATGCATATAAAAAAATATTAAAATTTAAGTATAATTTTAATATAAAAAAAACATCAAAACCACTAATCCAAACCACTAATTCAAAGACTACAATTTTTTAACAGATTATTATAAATGAAAATGCTAAATAACAACTAATTAAATTTTTAAAATTTAAATAATAATAAATCAATTATTATTCATATAAAAATTATTATTCATATAAAAAATTTATTAAGAAAAACCAAAACCATCCTCAAAATCTTAAAAATCTCACAAAATGACCATAATTTTGTATTGATTTTGAATTTTATTATCAACTAAATGTTAACTCTTAATTGAGTTAGACATTATCTTAGTCGTGTGATCCTTTTCCCATTTTAATTTTTTTTTCTATTTTTTATTTAATGATATTTTATTTCTTATTATATATTACATTTAATATTATAAATAATTTTTTTATATATTTTTTAATTTTAATTTTTTAATAAAATTTTTATTCTAATTTCATTATCAAAATAATTTTTAAATAATATTTTTATTTTAATATTCCAAACATACTAATCATTTTATAGTATTAATTATTATTATTATTTTAAAGTCATCAAAATTTCTTTTCATTAGAAAGTAAAGAAAATATCTTTATATTAACTCTCATTAGGAATTAAAGAAAATATTTTTATATTAAAAGTTAAAGAAAATATACAATGGTAAAAGCAGATTTTATACATATTGATATCTGGAATGAGGAGGGCCCATAGCGTGGTTTGCTCTAAAATTGGTAAAATCGTTGAATTATGCAAAACTTTAAGACCTAAATAGTAATAGGGAGACCAAATCTTTTATTAAATCATGATTTTACTAAGACTCGACATCTATCATTTCATTTTGTTTCACATCGAGTGCATAGTAATATTTACCACGTATACACTACCATCTCAATTAAGCAATGCATGTTGGATTTAAAAAAGGTGAATTTTCGTTAAGGGACGAGAATGACCCATGATTTTGATGGATGGTGGCTGAGTTTTTCATCTATCAAGTACATATTGTGATATTGGTTGTATTAAAGATATCTCATTAGAATGGTAATTTGAAGAGGAAGATGATGGAATAGGTTTCAAAAATTTTTCTGAGTTTATTATTTGATATCTAGAACTTCAAATTTTATTCATGAGAACTAGAACTTTAAATTTTATTCATGAGAACTGGATGGAAAAATGGAATAATGAAGACCACTCCTATAATAATGGAAATAAAAAAAAAGTTATCATGCTAAAAAATAGTCTGTTTTAAAAGAATCAATTTAAAATTTTGAAAATTTAAATGTTATTAAATAACTTTTATTAAAGAGCAAATGGGACCTATTTCAAGGTACGAACCATACCATAAAAAAAGGGTTAGAAGCTTGGCTGTCAGAATTTTTCTACAACAAAGAAGAGTTTGCAGCAATCAAATCTCTATATGAATTTATGCCTTCTTCCAAAAAAAAATTAGAGATTGTTTATAAAGCCATGATGATGTAAAAAAAATTTCTAGATACTCCACATATTTTTCATATGAGGAAAGTCTATTAGGATAATGCAGATTAGGATAACTACATTAATGTACTTTCATTTTCATTTTAAAGAACATATTTTAATGATAAATCAGTGAAAATTCAAACTATTCAAATTATTTTTAGATTAAAATCATTTAAATTCATCTTACAAAATATTGAAAAATTATTACAAATTTAATCTTAATTTGTTTTATAAATAATATTTTTTAAATTAACAATAGATAAAATTTATTATTTAAACTAAATAAAAATAATTGTGTTTTAATAATTACTTACACCTTTTTAATTAAATATTTAAAGTAAAACTTTCAATCAAACATATTAATTATAATTAATAAAAATAAATTATATTTTGATAATTAATAGTAAACCAAACTACTTCAACTTTACACCTCTACTACAAACTAGTTGAAAATACATATTAAAATATAGAAAACAAAAATAATATTGGATGAATAATTTCTTTTAAGCCTTTACCAATAAGTGCTTCTTCGTAGGATTCTTTTCAGGGTCCTTAAGATTTTTTTCCTTGTTTTCTATAACCTAAAGGATGTTTAATTATGGATTTTACAAGGAACTGAGTATACACACTAAAAATCTATAAAAATATAATATTTTTTCTAAAAAGGTGGGTTTACTTAACTATTTAATAATCTTGCTAAGTTTTATTCATTTTCTAATTTTTTTTTTATAAAATATTTCCTACTAACAATATCACTAGATCAAAATGTTAATAAAACCATAATGGGATTCTCCCACCTCCTTCATGAACCACTTAATCCCTTCTCTAAGATCCCCTAATTCATAACAAATGTACTTGCTACATAAGCAATGCACGATCATGTTATAAGTAGAGACCACCACACAGAATCATTCTAAATATAGAGCTAATCATAATTTCAAGTAATGTTTTAAGTACTGTTGATAATGATGTTAGATTTCCATTTTATGCTATAAGTAGAGATCACCACACATAACCACTCTAAACATAGAGCTAATCATACTTTTAAGCAATGATGATAATGTTTTTATATTTTCATCTATTTAAAAATTCAACATAATGTACACATTATATCTTTTATTTTACACATTTCCTTTAATTTTTTTATTTTTAATATCTAGAGTTTAAAAATTATAAATAAAAGAAAGTGTAGATATACAATGTTTTAACTTCTATTAAATTTTTCATTTTACAGTGTGATAATAATTTTTATTTTATATTATTAATTTTAAGATACAAAGTTTAAAATTATATTTATTAAAAATAAATAAATGAATATTAAAAAAAATTAAAAATTTATACTAATTATAATAATAATAATAATAATTTATAAAAAAATAATTTAAATGATTTTTAAAACATAAATTCAAAATTATATTTATTAAAAATAAACAAATTGTTATAATATTATGAAAAAATTTAGTTTTTTTAATTTATTTTAAAATAATAATAATAAGTAAACCCTTGGATGGGGTGTTTCTATGCACAGAAGACAATCAAGGCACGGGGAGGCCACTTGGCGGCCTACTAGTCATTGTTTCCACCCTTCATTCCTCCGATGCGCACCTGCGATCGCACAAGACGGATGTTCTGGATCGCAGATGACATCATGGCGCTGCATGGGGATTTTATTGGCTCTCCTGTAAATTTCTTGGCTCACTCTCTAGCATGAATTTCAATCCCTGTCCCCAAGCTCATTGTGCACATTCCATCCCCTCTCTGGTGCAGTTGCCTTGGGCACATTTCGGACCCCCTTTGTACACTTTTTGGCCCCTCTCCTAGTTCTGCCAGCCCCTTCTCAAGCCCGACTCTTGCCTCTGACATGCCTTGTCTCAAGGGAAAATCCAAGTGGGGCGCTGCCTGGTACGCGGCGAGGGGAAGAAAATCGCCCACCTCTGATCATCCTTCTGAGGCTGAGATCCCCCCAAGTACTCCTCCAGTTGACACACCCATTCATGATTATCCCCCTGAGACAATTTTTCTTCTCGACTTGGGCCTTGAGGTAGCAACATCTCACCTTCCTCCTCTTGTTGTTGCACATCCCCCCTTCCTTGTTCCGAATGAAGTGCCCACCCTCTCTCAGTCCCTCATAGACCCCATCACCGGGCTCTCTCCCCTCTCGAACCCCTATGACCCTAGGGTCAAGTGGTTCGGCCTCTTTGGAAATTCGCTGAGGTATGCATCGCCCCCTCTCTCCCACCCTCGCCGCCCTCCACTTTCTTCCTCCCCCCCTCGACACCCACCTCCCCCCAACCTTTCCCCCTCCACCTTCTCAACCTCCTCAACCTCTCAAGACGATGGCTATCGGGATCGAGCATTAGACAGGGACGCCCTGAGAAACCTTCAGAGGGACCTGAGTGACATCAAACGGGACCTGAGGGAGCTCAAGAAACTCATGCTTGAAGTGCAGAATATCGATGTCAAACGCTGGAGAAGGGTTGACAAGTTGATGGCCTTCCTTCAAGATCTTCGGCAAGCAATGGCAGAATGCGACAAGGGAAAGTCATAGGAGTGACGCGTCTTTACCGGGCCTAGACTCAGTCCAAGTTTCTAATTTCTTTATGTTTCCATGTTTTCGCAGAACTTTGCTCGCAGGCAACTAGGGAAGGCTGGCTGAACTTCATTTTTATTTTATATATTTCTATACAATAGTATTTGCCCTACATGGCAACAACATATTTTGAACAATCGACAATGGTGGTTTCTTGAAAAGGCATCGTTGCCAAATATGATTCAAAAACATCATTTTTTTGGTACCAAGGGCAGCGGTGGTTTCTGAGATGAACACCGTTGCCACGCTCGCTAAAACATTTTCATCATATGTAATTGTTTTCAGGATCTAATATACCAACTAACTTACAAATAATAATAATAATAATAATAATAATAATAAATAAAGAATTAATTTACATATTATTTTTAAAATGATTATAAAAATATATTTTTTATATAATTTATCAAAAATAAAAATATCAATATAAAAAAAAAATAATATCTAAATTAAAGAAAAAAAAAACATTTCAAAATTTTAATTACTAATATGGTTTACAACATACCACAATTATAGTGTAAAGCAAATCAAAATAAAATTTACAACTTAATAACATACCAATTTGCTAAAATAAAATAATAATATATACAATGTAAATAACTTTAATTAACAATAACCAAATAACAAAACCATAATCCATGATAATATATTTATATCTTATTTATTTGAGATTAATATATACAATGTAAATAACTTTAACTAATAATAACCAAATAACAAAACCATAATCCATGATAATATATTCGTCATCTTTGTATGGAATCACGTGGAAACGAGAGTGACTTGGAGAGTATATACTAAAATAAGAATAATGTTGAGTCAAGGATATTTGATCCGAATATGAAATGTTGGATGTCATAATCCATATCCACGAAACCGATTATGTAAAGTCGTACGTTCCTTTCTACCACATCGTTTCAGACGATGTTTTTAAGATCTCGAATCATGATTGATACGTGATTATGAATAGTCATATAGGTATCGAATTGGATCCACTCTTTTTGTATAAAATACATTCAATGTAATAAATGAATTGATATTGATCAAGTACTTAACTTAATGCTTCTTTACCTACATGTCACAATGTCCTTATAAAAAGAAGAATTAATAATATATACAATGTAGATAACTTTTGTAAGCAATAACCAAATAACAAGGCCATAATCCATGAAAATATGTTTATATTTTATTTATTTGACATGAATAACATGACAATGTCGTTACAAAAAGATATTGTAGTTTAACCGACATAAAGGGATGAACATTTTAGAAGTTAAAACATAGAAATCTTGAAACTCGCTAAAAATAAAAAATAAGAAATTCATTCTTAATGATATACTTTATCATATTAATTAATAATTATTTTTTATAAAATTATGTAATAGTTTTTGTTTTGTGAAATAATGTCTTTAGAGGATACACTCATTTCTTTATAAAATATAATTCCTGTTTTTCATTTGTGTTATAAGTACTTGCCATGGATAAGGAAATAATAATTATATTATGCAGTTAGATGTGGGGAGAGAAACTTACTGTTTGGATTTACTCTTATATTGATAATGTAAAAACTCTTCACTTTTATAAATGAAATGGGAGATAATACATTTTTTTTTTTATTGTTAGATAAGAATGATATATTTTGAGTGTGATTATTTTTTAGATAATAATAATAATAACAATAATAATCTATTTTTAAGGTTATGGTCAAGCTAGACATCAAATTGATGTATAAGATATTTTTATTTATCGGACAAGGGATCTCCTTCATGAATCAATTAGACTGCTAAAGTCTACAAAGTTATACATACCTTACTCCCTTCTAAATTTGAACACTTAACCTCCAAGGAAGAAGCACATAAGTTGAATTGAAATAATGAATATTGGAAAGTTAATATTAACTTTAGAGATAATCAAGAAATGATGTATGTATGAAAAAATAGGATAGCTATAATAAGGAAACGTGAATTCAAACCCTCTACAAAATGATCTTATTCAAATAATTCAGGATAAGATTCTTCCATCTTATGTTTCAGTGCGTCCTTTGGGGAAAAGAATTCCACAAAATCTTTAGGATTTTGATAGCCATAGCATTTATATAGGGTTGCATGATGTTCAAGTCCTTTTCCATGTAAATCCTGTGAGCATTAGAAAGATGGTCTGAACAACTCATAGGAAGGAGATTATGATTAATGGATCTTGGGTGGTAGCGCAAAAATGTTTCTTAAAAATTATAGTTGATTTTGGTGTACAAGACACTACAAGAACAAGTCTTTGCTCACTTGTGATCGTTTCCAAATATTGTTACCTAAATCTCGCTAAAAAGCACAATTAAAATGATAACAATATATAATAACCACTTTCATCAGTTTGAGAAGACATCATAAACATTGACACAATTAGACTATTATTTAACTGGGGAGACTCTTATGCATAGATCATTCTCAAATAAACTCATGGTTCCCAGTTGCCTTACATATTATTTCATAGTATATAAACGTGGCCGAAGGGAAATCATTTTATAGTGTTGATTGTTCAAAGGGTAATCGATTTGTATATACCTAAATTGGAAAAATGATGTCTTTTATATATATAAAAGATCTCTTTACGAGACTACTTTTAGTCATCTCACTTGATGGCCAGAAAGAAATGACAAATGGCTGCCCACGCTCCCGATGTGAAGAAACATCTCAAATGTCCCCATTATCATTATTATTTTGCTCCAACTGTGTACATCTCACGACCTATGTCTGTCACGGGCTGTAGAGTACAACGATTGACCTTTAAGCCAGCATCAGCCGATATCTATCGATAAAACAAGGAACGGGGGGAGGGCAGCTCGACGCCAGCATAGGCACGATATCTATGGATAAGACAAGGAACCCCAGGGAGGCAACGAATCAATTTGAAGAACAACGAGAGAACTTCACGAGATTAGTTGAACCCTCCAGAACCGTTGTGCCTCCAATCCAATCCAATTCCCAAAATAAACAAAGAAAGCGACCAATCAAGCCAAATCTCCGAATTATTAAATGAGAAGGCGGGTCCTGATATCTGTTTTTTCCGAAAACAGGAGCAGCAGCAGGAGAAACGGCTCATGAAGAGAGAGGTTACGGCTATGGAGTCATTCTAATATTGATAAACAGCCAAAGGATTTATATTTGTTTTGTAGACTACGGCTGCATGTTTGTGTTTTAATTTCAAATTTTTCTTTCTAAGAGTAGAAAAGTATTCAAAACCCGGAAGCAGTTTAATTTGTCTGTTGCAGTTTAGTTTGTCCGGTCATAAAGGCTTGCAGAAGGGTGTTTTTTAAATGCAATCAAGCTGCAAGTCACCACAGGTAATCGTCGCTTGTTTATATCAACGTCATTTCTGAGAGAAAATAGGTACAATGGTTCAGTAGTTCTTATACCTGGAACATAATTTAAAAGTTTTAAAAATTATTGCCATCATAAGATTCATTTTATTTAAATAAAACTTACAATTTTAATAAACTTATGAATAAATTTAATATAAAAAAACATCAAATCCACGAATTCACGGACGTGGATTTTTTAACAGATTATTCTAAATGAAAATATGATAAATAATAGCTAATTAATTGTGGAAAGAGAGAAACAGGTGTATCATTCACTCCGAGGCCTCCTCACCCCCTCACCTCTTCCCCACCGCCTCACCTCTGGACTACCATCCTTATGCATCTTCAGGAAGCCCAGCAGCTCCACACTTGGACCCAAAAAGATTTTCCCACCGATCCAAGCGAACTCTTTGTACTAAACCCTGGGGCTTCTCTCTGTCACTCTCCTCCCTTCTCTTGCAGTCCCCCCAAAAGCAATGGCCTCTATCCCCTCTGCTTGGCTCCCCTCCCTTCAGCGTTCACAAAGTCAATTTCGATGGCACCTCTAAGGGCAATTCAGGAAATTCAGGATATGGAGCGGTCATAAGGAACAACATAGGCCAAATTCAATTCCTCATCGCAGAAAATTTGGGGTATGACACCAACAATTCAGCGGAAATTTGGGGTCTCATCAAAAGAATCCAAATGGCTCTTGACCACAATGTCACTCTCCTAATCATAGAAGGAGACTCCAAATTCATTATTGAGCTGGCCACTAAAATCATAAATGGAAAAGACTTGGAAAAAATCACCCCCAGCTGGCATCTGGCATCTCCTAGGTCTCCTAAACAGTCTAAAGGCACTTCTTAGGCCCTCTCTAACTCTCAACACCTCTCACATAAGGCGAAGTGCAAAAAAAGTGGTGGACAGATTAGCCAATGCGGGTGTTGACTCTACTCAACATGTCATTTTTATCGACACAAGGAAGTCTCGAGCTCGTCACTATGGCTTGAATGCATTGAGCTGGTCCAACAGGACTTCCCTCCCCCAGATGGGGTGCCACCTGGTCAGTATCAGAGGACAACTGGAATGGACCGGCCAGGGGAGTTATTAACCCCGACCGCCAGCCCACCGCTCATAACTACTAAATGGATCCTACCCCCCAGATAATAATGGTAATGTGTCTAGAAAACCTTGCAGCGTTAATGGCCCCTCGCGCAATCCAAACCAGGCGTACCAGGCCTAGGGAGGTTGTCACCTCAACATTAATGGCCATCCCATCCATCAATTCATGGTGTACTAAGCGGGCAATCATCATGGTGAACTCATTCATTCCCATTCTGCATTTTCTCCTGCTCCTTGGCTCCTCTGATCGTTTTATCACCTTTTCCCTCTGCAACTGCGTCTTCTCCATTGCTCTCTCTGGAAAATTCTCTCCTTACCCTTTCACTACCCCACTTCTGTCCTTCATCCCTAAGAGGAGATTTCTCTTCATTTCCCTTGGCTTTTTCACCTACTTTTCGGCTCTTTCGAGCTCTCCCGAGTGCTTTCCAACCGCCTCTCCTCCCTCTGCCCTCCACCTCTGCATTTTATCCACCATGCCGAGAGAAAGGGGGAAGTGTAGAAGAGGTGCGTTGTACTACAATTCCCTCTCCAGGCGTGGTAGACTTTCCCCCTCCCAATTGGCTCTCATTGTTGCTCGTATCTTTGGCCCCATGCATAATAGCTAGGGGTCGTCAGAGCCTCCTCTGTCATCCCCTCACTACATCCATGGAAATTTTCTAGTTAAAGAGGAAGTGCCACCACCAAGAGAGAGCACTCCTTTTCCCACTAGTATTCTACCCCCCTGAAAATCAATCCACAGGAATCGGTGTACGGCGACGACAACTGGATGTTGGAGGAGGAAATCCCCACAAGATGGCAGGTGGAGGAGAACATGATGATCACTAGCGAGGAAAAGGAAATGGAGCAGCCTCAGCTCTGTGCAAATTGAATCACGAAGGAGCACCTCCAACTCATCTTTGAAATTCGGAAAAAACAAGATGATCAACTGCAATCACATCGCATCCTTGGTCAAAGACTGGACATTTTGTTCGATGCACTAGCGGACGCTCCTACGTAGACTCGATGCCCAACGTGTGGCCAGAAGTACACACATGTCTACAACATCCATGGTCGCATGAGTTCGCATGTGGAGTAAAGCCTCCAAGTTTCTCTTCTTTGTTTACTCTCGTTGCAGGCTTATGTTTTTTTATTGCTCTTGTTGAGACTAGATGGTCATAGTGACTGTTTCCATATTGTCAATATAGTTTTGTTCATACAGCTAGGCCATACAATTTTGTTCAGTCAGTTTTGTTCATACAGTTTTAGCTCACGCGGTGATGCGTCAAACTTTGAGTCTCTAATGGCGGCCACCTTTTGTGGTCTCCCTTTTGTGGCAGAAGATGTGGCTAAGACTTGGCAATGTATAGATATCACTCGACATTAATACAAGGACCTTCTTTTTATTAAAAATAAATAATCATTATCATCGTTATCAATTTTTAAACTCACAGTAAAGCTAGACATCAAATTGGTGTATAAAATCCCCTTGTTTATGGGACAAAGACCTCTTTCATGCAACAATTTGACTGCTCTTGCTGACCCCGTGCCACATTTTCATCTCACACTCGGTCTTTACTTTCATCCATTGCATATTTGCAAATTCTCTCTCCTCGCTCAATGTAGGAAGTTTGCAAGCACTATGTGCAAATGAGCATAAAATGTTCCCCTGGTCTTTAAAAAAAAGGGAAAAACAAGAATGCGTGAGTGCTCCCACCAACGAACCTACATGGCAAGCTTTTTAGAGGTTTGAGCCTTGCCAAACCTATAGGATTAGAAACCCCTACGTGTTCCCGCGAGTGCGTGCTCTCGCTGACCCTGTGCCAGTTTTTCATCTCACACTCGGTCTTTATTTTTCCTTTTACTTGTATCCATTGCATCTTTGCAAATTCTCTATGCTTTCTCAATGTAGGAAGTTCGCGAGCACTAAGTGCAAATGAGCATAAAATGTTCCCGTGGTCCTTAAAAAAAGGGAAAAACAAGAATGTGTAAACGCGCCAATCGACAAACCTACGTGGAAAGATTTTTAAAGGTTCAAGCCTTGCCAAACTTATAGGATTAGAAATCTGTGCTCGTTCCCACAAGTGCGTGCTCTTGCTGACCCCATGCCACTTTTTCGTCCTCGAATAGACTGCAACTATACATACCTTACATCTATCTATATTTGAACCCTTAACCTCTACGGAAGAAACACATAAGTTGAATTAGGATGGTCACTGTTGACCAGTCGATCTTGGCTTTAGAGATAATCAAGAAATGATGTATATATGGAAAATTAGGATATTATGAATAAGAAAACCAAAGATACCCTCTACAAAATCATCTTATTCTCAAAATTAAAGGTCTAAAAGAGATATCAATGATATGTGACCCATTGATAATCGCTGAAGTAGGTCAGAGTAAGATTCTTCCTTCTTATCTTGTCCTACCTCTATTAATGAAAAATTAAACAAAATGTTTAGGATTTTGATACGCAAAGCATTTATACACTGTTGCATGACGTTCAAGCCCTTTTCCATGTAAATCGTGTGAAAATTAGAGAGATGGTCTACACAACTCAACTCACAGGAAGGAGCTTATGATTAATGGATCTTGCCTAGTAACCAAAAAAATGTTTTGTAAAACTTATAATTGATTCTCGTGTACAAGTCATTGCTCACTTCTGATGGTTTGCAAATATGCTTACATAATTCTCGCTAAAAAGCACAATTAAAATGATAACAATATATGATACCCACTTTCATCAGTTTGAGAAGACACCTTAAACATTGACAAATTTAGAATATTATGTAACTCTGGAGACTCTTATGCATAGAGCATTCTCAAATAAAGTCATATTTCCCACTTGCGTTACATATTCTTTCATAGTATATAAACCTGGCCAAGTGGACATCATTTTATAGTGTTGATTGTCCCAAGGGGAATCGATTTGTATATATACCTAAATTGGAAAAATGACGGCTTTTATATATATAAAAGATCTCTTTACCAGAATACTTTTAGTCATCTCACTTGATGGCCAGAAAGATATGACAAGTGGCTGCCGACGCTCCAGATGTGAAGAAGCTTCTCAAGTTTCCATCCATGTACTTGGTCAAATTTTTCGTGCAGCCATGTCCCCATTACCATTATTATTTTGCTCCAACTGTGTACATCTCACGGCCTATGTCTGTCACGAGCTGTAGATTACAACGGTTGACCTTTAAGCCAGCATCGGCACGATCCCTATCGATAAAACAAAGAACGGTGGGAAGGCAGCTCGACGACAGCATAGGCACGATATCTATGGATAAAACAAAGAACCGCAGGGAGGAAACGAGTCAATTTGAAGAACAACGAGAGAAGTTCACGAGATTGGTTGAACCCTCCAGAGCGGTTCTGCCTCCAATCCAATTCAATTCCCAAGATAAACAAAGAAAGCGACCAATCAAGCCAAATTCCGAATTATTAAATGAGAAGGCGGGGCCTCATATCTGTTTTTTCCGAAAACAGGAGCAGCAGGAGGAGAAACGGCTCATGAAGAGAGAGGTCACGGTTATGGAGTCATTCTAATATTGATAAACAGCCAAAGATATATTTATTTTGTAGACTACGGCTGTATGTTTGTGGTTTAATTTCAAATTTTGAATTGTAAGAGTAGAAAAGTATGAGTGATTAAAAACCCGGAAGCAGTTTAATTTTTTCGGTTGCAGTTTAGTTTGTCCAGTCATAAAGGCTTGCAGAAGGGTGTTTTTTTAAATTCAATCACGCTGAAAGTCACCATAGGTGATCGTCGCTTGTTTATATTAACCTCATTTCTGAGAGAAAATA
>JASDQU010436138.1:65935-108087 GCA_032191745.1 Picea mariana | reverse complement strand
AGGGGCGTGCAATAAGGCAGGGGCCTTATTCCTTAGAGCCCTTAGTCTCCCACAAGTTCACCTGGCGGAGTGTTGACTCCAGGGGTTATAGATGTCTACCAATCAGTCAAGTTGGCGAGTGGCATCCTTGGAGCATGTGGTGCATCCTGAAGGGCATGTCGCACAAAAGAAACATAGGTTAGCGAGTGGCACCCTTGGAGCATGTGGTGCATCCTGAAGGGCACGTCGCACAAAAGAAACGAATGAGGCGAGTGGCACCCTTGGAGCACGTAGTGTGTCCTGAAGGGCACGTCGCATTGATGATGATGAAGAAACAAACCTAGATGGCCCTAAGACATTAACGCCTTAAGAAATCCTTAAACAACTTCCCTAACCAAGTGTCGCCTAGTTCAGAATCTAAGTCCTAAGTCTAAAACCTCTCTAGGGGAAAATTTTAGTCTAACCTTAAGAAAAAGACCCTAAAAATAAAAATAAAAATGTAACCAAAAACCCACTTACGTAATAGTTTAGTCTTCACAAAATTCTTGGGGTAAATGAAGAGAGTAAGAATTTAATTAAAAATAATGGATTTAAAAATTTCAAAGAAGAAATTATTTATTAACTTGTGAAAGTACAAAGATATTAAATTAATAATAAAAGGGAAAGATTTAATAACACAACTGCCATTTTGGCTTTAATAAAAGGGGAAGGAGGGGAATAATAAGAATTAGGAAACTAAGTAATGGAGGAAACTTAATAAAGGAAAAATGGGAACTTATGGTAAAAAGCAAGGTCAACATATTAAGGAATCTGCAATTAAGAACCTGCTAATCTGAGTTAATTTAGTAACATCTTTATTTTAGGAAAGTATTTAAAACATGTAAGGGAATCTAGGAACACCTAGGAGTAGATTTTGGAGCAACTCTAGGTGGGTGAGGGATTTGAGACAATTAATAAATTTAAAGAAAATATTTATTGGAGAAAAGAGGGGGATGGACGACACTTGTGCGATGGAGAATATTTAGAATATTTTATTGAAACTTAATTTAAAATGTGAATTAGGAAAGTTGGTGGGTCTCAAAAACTCTATAAAAGAAAAGGGAGAGGAGGAAGAAAGGGGATCGGCTATTAGCGTAACGTTACGCTACCGGAATTGTGACTTGACTGATTACTTGTGGACAGTTGGGATTTTCCAACTTGGATAGGAGTGGTAGCTCGGCCTTGCGAGGCGAGATGGGAAGCTAGACGGACCATCTGGATTGTGTGTGGCCCCTTTGCGGCTCGGGGGGCTAAGGGGGAAGCAGATTACCCCTAGAGATTGGCTGGGAGGTCTCAGTGAGGTCTCGACGGTTGGCGAGCGGGAGCGGCACGGAACGCATGGACGTCATTCGAGGCAAGCGAAGAGGAAAAGGTATGGTCATTTATTTGGTAGAATAGAAAGCACTAGGATTGATTTAGATCTGTCTATTTATTGGAAAAGTGTATTGGCGCTACAATTTTATATAATAGTTTGTTGCATCTGTCGTTTTCCTTGATGAAATGCATAGAATAGATTTTTACAATGCTTGTGGAACCTCCTGATTTTATCCAACGAATGCTGAGTGATAAATTTTATATTTAACTGTGTAATTAATCCTTGCCGGCAAACTTGTTTCTGTCTGATTCGTCCACTGATAATGGTCATTAATCTTTGCATTTTTGTTAAAATATTTCTCTACGTTCTGTATTATTTTTCTGCAAATCCTTGTGTTATAACTCGTTGGAGGTTACCCCGCGGATTCGTGGCCTTGAACTCTGAATTTTTATTCTGCGTTTTGTTGTTTCACTCAGCGTGTCAATTGCCCTAAATTTTCTCTGCGTTTGGTGGTTTATCTCAGCAATTGATGGTTGAAATTCCTTTTTGCGTTTGGTCATCTATCTCAGCGTTGACTGTGAAAAATTTCTCTGCATTTTTATTTTAGAATTTCTCTGCGTGTTGGATTCGGGTTCTCTGTGTTTAGACTGAGGACACTCCCTCATTAACCACCCTGATCTCTATGAATTGGTGGTTCTTTGATCTCAACGTTTGCTTAAATTATTTGTGGATGAATTTTTTCTAGAACCACAGCCATACATTCATGGTTATCTCCTCTGATAGCCACAGTTCCCTTTTTTTTGCTGAGATTCATCGTTGGGTAGTAAATTTGTTGTTACATGTTGATTGGTGTACTTTACTATCCTTCCAGTCGGAAGTTGGGTGGACTTAGGGTATTAAAACTGTGTTGACACCTCCACCTACAGGATTGCTTTTTATTTGCGTTTTCCTACTTCCGGCTGGAGTCACTTCAGAAGGATGCGCACACTACAAAAGGTTATCTTTTTGCGGTTGCTCTGTCAAGAACCATGTCCTTGCTGGAGGGGCGGTGTTGTCTCGGGTCGCTATTGCCCTTAGCATTGCCTACCACATTGTGTCATCTTCCGCCATGATCCTAGCTGCTTGGATGCATCTGAATCGGGGTGTTGATTTACACAACCACAGTATTGGGCCATCATTGCCGAACCTATTTTGTACCTCAAAAATACATACGCCCTTTTCCAGGAGATTCCTCATTAAAACAATGGCTTGGAGTAAATCGCCTCACCAGTGGAGATTACAAAATGGCATTTCGGACTTACAGCAAGGCGAGGTCTGAAAGGTCTTATAGCATTGGTGTAAGCCTAGTGGGACAAAGTTTGTTTGACTTGTGTGTTGCCTTGGAGGGTTCTTGACAGATTGCATATAACTTCCTGGTTTCTAACGAAAGGCAGGAGACTTAGATGGCCACCTTTGGTTGGCTGCTCCCTTTGGCTCTTATAGATGTTCAGTCCTTATTGCTTCATCACCCCTTTTTACTTACGTACTGCGTTACTTATTTTTGTTCTAGCTTATCTAGTCTTGATCTAGTGTAGAATTGATTATAGATGCCTTATCATGTAACACAGAAGGATAAAAGTCATTATTAGTTAAATTACAATGCTTTTATATTATAAAAGTAACGAAATGGGTATTTCTGGTCAGGTTGTAATTTCATTGCTTGATGATCACAATTAAAGTGGAAAGTTGTTATTAGATTAATTGCATTACTATCGTATTATAAAAAGTAAGGATATGGTTATTGATGGTCGGAATTTTGGTAGTTACTATGTTATCAGTAACATTTAAATTGTAAGGTCCTCGTTATTTTAATTGTAATCATATTGTGATATAGAAAGAATTGTTATGGTTATGTTTAGGTGATGATGTAGTTATTAAATTCTTATTTTCCTTTATATTTATTCCTTTTACCTACTATATATTTAACTTAATGGAAGGCCAAGAGGTAACGTGATTGACATTTATTTGCAAGGTTATTGAAAGGAGATATTTTTGTTATCATCTTATGGTAATGTGGTTGAATTTTGTCAAAATTGGTTAACATATAAAATGCAAGGTCTTTAATCTAAGTACAATCCGTCATTATGAATTGGTATTGGGAAATTGCAATTAATAGTTTTTACCTTATTTTTGGAGTAGACTTGGCGACTTGTGAACTAATGAAAAATAAAAGTAGTAACGGATTGGTAATTAATGCTAATTGAGTCGGGGTTAATACCTCGTTCTTTGATGGTTGGTCGTTGATGGAGTCCCTTCGGTGTTGTGCTTTCCGTAGTGGTCATGGTTTTTCCTTAATTATTATTGTACTTGGTTGGAATCATTTTTATTGCTTGGTCTGTTTGTGTCGGGTGGGGTGTAGACACCTCCATGTTCCTCAGAATAGTTTCCAGCCCTGAGACCTTAAATGGTTAAAATCGATGGGAACCTTGGCTTGAGCATTGATTATGTGTCTTGGAGGTCCTAACCATTGCAGGGTAGGATGGATGGGTAGTCAGTCTGAATTATTTCTGAGTGATCATCGTTAATGCATGCAGTTGTCTGTTGTACGTCGTATGTCATCTTGTTGTGTTCGTCTTGCTTGCGTCTTGTTTATCATCGGGTTACTAGTTTCTGCCTGAGCAGTCGGCTAGGAGTCTATCTGACATTCTCTCTCTCTGGAGTAGAGAACTAAGATTAAACACCTTGCTTTCCTGTGCAGAAATAGTAAAATCTACTACTATAGATTCTTCCTTCTGTGTTCGTATTGTACAGAACCCAGTGTGTTGTTTAATGCTTGCTGTTACTTGTTGTGCGCTTTATGTGGTCTTGTTGTGTTCATCGTGGTTGCATCTTATTATTCGTCAGGTGGCGACACAAAGTCGAATGTGTTGTTTCCCTTGTACACGTGCACACACACCTTAAACAAAAAAAAGAAAAAAAAAAGTTGCACCCGTTATCAGAGTTGTTGTCGTAACGAGGAGTTTGTCACATATGGTATCAGAGCGGGTTCGACCTGTGGCTTGGGATTCTCTACAGCTTCCGGTGACATGATTAGATTTTATTATACTGTTGCTGATCGAGTTGATTATGTGCGTGTAGGTAGTCATGGTTAGAGGACGTCACGGAGGCAGACAACGGGGTGCTAGGGGAGGAGGCGTGATGCCTCCAGTAGCATCCACGCCTGAGGGGTCTAACCCCCAGGGAGGCAAGCAGGTTCTCAGACATGAGAATATAGCAGTTGGAGACGTGGTCGGGATGATGAGGTCTTTTCAGTGCATGTCTGAGGCATTGATCAGATGATTAGATAGAGAGGAGGCCAAGGCACCGACACCCGCTGAGGTTCCGCCGCGCACACCGGTCGTTACAGGTAGCATTCACCGTGAACTCGAGAAGGTCAAATTTCTCGAGTTCTTTGGTGCCCTGGATGGAATAGCTGCCGAGGCATCGTTGGAGAATATGGCGATGTGCTTCGCACTTCGCGATTATACCTTCAACATGAAGGTCCGCATGGCAGTCTTTCAACTGAAGGGTAGCGCTCTTCTATGGTGGAAGATGCTCCTACCGTAGCTGAACATGGCTGTTGAAGACGTGTCATGGGAACTGTTCGAGGAATGGTTTCGAGAGAGGTATCTTTCAGAGGAATTCATTGAGCATCAGCTCAATGAGTTCAATGCCTTACGACAGGGAGGTCGTATGGTGCTCGAGTACGAGGCACGTTTTATGGAGCTACTCCGGTATCCTCCGCACCTTAACACAGAGAAACTTAAGGTCAACCGGTTCATGTTTGGCCTTAATGGCTGCCTGCGTGCAAAGGTTAGGATTTTGATGCCTCAAACCTTGCATGATGCCGTCCAAAAGTCCCTCATAGCAGAGGAGGAGCTTATCAATGGGGGTCAGACCAGGATTCCAGTGAGACCAGCAGGGCAGGGTTCATTTGGAACGCCGCAACAACAGACACCAGCGAGACATACGCCGGGATATCGTGGCTTCTAGAGGGGATCCACTTTCACTACACCCTGACGACCGTCACCTCAGTAGCGGACACCTTATCGGGGACCACAACACTAGTAGCAGCGTCGCCTGCAGCAACAGTAGTTTAGGCCTGTTCAGCAGAACAGATCGGGGTTCCAGGCCAGTGGGCCGTCATCTTCTACCTCGGGTACTAGGACTACTAGGCCGAAGAACGGGTGTTGGACATGTGGGGAGCCACACTACTAGTGCGATTGTCTTGTGGAGAGGACCAGAACGTCCGGATTAGCCAAACCCACTACCGTGGTAGATATGGGCAAGGCCCATCAGATCCATGCAGTAGTGAATAACCGCCAGGCAGAGCACCAGTCGACTGTGCATGAGACGACAGGTACTATGACTAACCAGACCCTTAGTATTTTGATAGACCCAGGTGCTACTGAGAGTTTCATTTCTGGTGCAGCGCTAAAAAGGATTAAGGTAAAGATGGTCGAACAGGATGAGTTTAGCTTCGTGGAGATGGCTTCGGGNGGATTGGTTAGAATCGCATGAGGCGATACTCCACTGTAAGATGAAACAGTTGAGCTTGGTCGATGATGAAGGATAGAGATGTGTGATTGTAGGACAGAACCAGGGAGTTTCTCTGAGGTTCGTCTATTCCTTAAAGTTACAGAAGAGTATGCGCAAGGGGTGCAAGCTTTATGCGATCCTTGCGCTAAAAGAAAAGGGAGTGGCGGAAGGTCTAGAACACCTTCCAGTGGTGAAGGAGTCTGCGGATGTATTTCCAGAGGAGTTATCAGGGATGCCGTCGAAAATGGAATTGGATTTTACCATAGACATGAAACTGGGGACCGAACTGATAGCGAGAATGCCTTATCGGATGTCGACACTAGAGTTGCAAGAGCTAAAAATGCAACTGAAGGAGTTGTTGGACCTGGGACTGATATGCCCTAGTGTGTCACCGTGGGGTGCACCAATTATTTTCATACGAAAGAAGGATGGATCATGGAGGATTTTCATTGACTACTGTCAACTGAACAAGGCTACGATCAAGAATCAGTATCCCTTACAAAGAATTGATGATCTGTTCGATCAAATGAAGGGTGCGACGATGTTCTCCTAGATCGATTTGTGATCAGGGTATCACCAGTTACGGATCAAGGAGAATGACGTCCCTAAGATCTCCTTTAAGACGAGATTTGGACATTACGAGTTTACTATTTTACCATTTGGATTGACAAACGCCCCAGGGGTATTCATGAGTTTGATGAACGGGGTGTTCCGCGAGTACTTGGACAAGTTCGTCCAAGTATTCATTGTCGATATCTTGATCTACTCTCGGACGATGGAGCATGACGAGCACTTGCGCTTGGTACTACAGTGCCTACGAGAGCACAAATTGTATGGGAAGTTGTCCAAATGCTCTTTTTATCAATCTAGGATTCACTACTTAGGGCATGTCATCTCTGGCGAAGGTATCGCCATGGATCCAACCAAGGTTGAGGCTATTATGGAATGGCCTGTGCCGACGAATGTCACAAAAGTGCGTAGTTTTATGGGTTTAGCAGGATACTATCGACGGTTTGTCGAGGGATTTTCGAAGATAGCAAATCTGATCACGGAATTGCAAAAGAAAAACAAGAAGTTTGTTTGGACCGAGAAATGCGCAGAAGCATTTCAAAGGCTTAAAGAGTTGTTGACCACAACACCGATACTAAAGGTCCCTGACATGGATGAAGACTTCTTGGTATGCACTGACGCATCCAAGGAAGGTTTAGGTGGAGTCTTGATGCAAGATGGACGAGTGATTGCTTACATTTCGAGGAAACTGAGAAGGCATGAGGAGAACTATGCGATGCATGATTTGGAGTTATTAGCCATCGTATATGCCTTGAAGGTTTGGAGACACTACCTTGTTGGATGAAAATTTGAATTAAGGACCGATCATTGTGGACTACAACACATTTTTACGCAAAGCGACCTGAACGCACGACAATGACGTTGGTCGGAATTCCTTAGCGAGTGCGACTTTGAGATTACTTACATAAAGGGAATGGTGAACCAAGTGGCAGATGCTTTGAGTCGGAGGCCACACATCTTTTCAGTGTTGCCTCTTCAGACGGATCTACATGAGAAGATTCTCACTTTACAGCGTGATGATGATTGGTACAAAGAGGTCGAGGGTTTTATCGGACAAAACACCATGATGGTACCACGATACGAGGGATTTTCATTTGATAGTGATGGGTTATTGTGGTTTAGAAGTCAGATTTACATATCGCCAAACGACGAGTTGAGGATGTTGATCCTGAGCGAGGCTCATAGAGCAGTTTACATGGCTCACCTAGGAGTCACGAAGATGAGGGAAGACCTTAAACCCTTATTCTTATGGAAGGGAATGAAGGATGACATAGTCAACTATGTGTCCAGATGTCTGGAGTGTCAGCAGGTAAAGGATGAACATAGACACCCGACAGGATTACCTCAACCACATGCCATTCCGGAATCGAAATGGGAAGTTATTTCAATGGATTTTATTGTTGGATTGATTTTTGTAGTAGTAGACACTCTGACAAAGAGTGCTCACTTTATTCCTATGCGTACGTCGTATCAGGCACCTGACATAGTGAGAGTTTTCATCAGTGAGATTGTGAGGCTGCATGGCATGCCTAAAAAGATTATATCCGATTGAGGATCGGTGTTTACTGGACGATTTTGGACGAGTTTCCAAGAGGCCTTGGGAACCCAACTTAACTTTAGTACTGCGTATCATCTAGAGACTGACGGACAGACCGAACGAACGAACCAAACCTTGGAAGACATGTTGCGCATGTACATGATGGACCAACAAAAGCGTTGGGAAGAATTCTTGCCTCTAGTAGAGTTTTCTTACAACAACAGTTACCAGAGCACCATTAAGATGGTGCCTTTTGAGTTCCTTTATGGGCGACCATGTCGAACTCCCTTGAGTTGGGATCAGATTGAGGATAGGGTCCTAGTGGGACCAGAAGCGATCCAAGAAATGGAAGAGCAAATGCAAACCATAAGACAAAGGATTAAAGAAGCACAGGATCGACAGAAGAGTTATGCCGATGCGCACCGAGTCGACCGTAGTTACGAGGTCGGCGATCGAGTCTTCTTACGGGTTAAATCGCATAAGAGTTCGATCAAGTTTGGAAAGGGAGCTAAAATCTCTCCTAGGTTTGTGGGACCTTTCGAGATTGTGGAGAGAAAGGGGCCCGTGGCCTATCCGCTAGCCTTGCCTGATTCTTTGAGGTGTATGCACGATGTTTTTTATGTATCTGTTTTGAGACATTATATTAGTGATCCTACACACGTGATTGACATGAGTTCCTTGCAGGTATTGGATGAGGGAGCGCTCACGGCTGAGCCAGTCCACATCTTAGATCATCTCGTTCGACAGTTACGATGTCGAACGGTAGATCAGGTCAAGGTCCAGTGGGACAGTTATAGTCCGCACTCAGCAACCTGGGAGGACGCATATGATATGCTCCAGCAGTTCCCATTTTTGTTTGATAGATAGACTTATGATACTGTGGTACTTTTATTTCAGCATTTATACTGGGAAACTTCGGGACGAAGTTTAGACTAATAAGGGGTGTATGTAACATCCTACTCTGGCGCACTGAGAAAACTTATTCTTTGAGGGCACTTGCTCGCAAGTGATCTGGAATTTTATGATGTTAAAACATTTATCCTTGATTATGATGCGTTATGATAGATGACATGATATTTTACTGCTTTAATGTAGACAGGTGTTATTGACTCAATTTTATTGAGTGTGTAGGGTTTTGGACCTTGAGGATACAGAGGCATCGGTGGAACCCCTTGGACTTCGGATTGAGTCAGGGAGTGTGCTATTTGGGTTGATTTATTTACCGTGATACTTCATTGATTTGATTATATGATGTTGACATGTTCTGACATGATTGTTGATGATGCAGGCTGACGATAGCTTACCGACCAGACTCACATATGGAGTAAAGGGGCCACACACGATTTCCAGAGAGGTTGAGGGAGAGGTGTGGACAGCAGCCCTGCCACAGCCTACTAGCACTCCTGCCATGGCTCGAACTGTAGGTTAACGATTACCTAGTTTTAGAGGATCCACGATGCCGTGAGGGCAGACTGCGACATCTGCTCATGATGATTCTAAGGGGTGCGCAATAAGGTGGGGGCCTTATTCCTTAGAGCCCTTAGTCTCCCACAAGTTCACTTGGTGGAGTGTTGACTCCAGGGGTTATAGATGTCTACCAATCAGTCAAGTTGACGAGTGGCACCCTTGGAGCACGTGGTGCATCCTGAAGGGCACGTCACGCAAAGGAAACATAAGTTAGCGAATGGCACCCTTGGAGCATGTGGTGCATCCTGAAGGGCATGTCACATAAAAGAAATGAACGAGGTGAGTGGCACCCTTGGAGCACGTAGTGCATCCTGAAGGGCATATCGCGTTGATGATGATGAAGAAACAAACCTAGATGGCCCTAAGACATTAACACCTTAAGAAATACTTAAACAACTTCCCTAACCAAGTGTCGCCCAGTTCAAAATCTAAGTCCTAAGTCTAAAACTTCTCTAGGGGAAAATTTTAGTCTAACCTTAAGAAAAAGATCCTAAAAATAAAAAATAAAATGTAACCAAAAACCCACATACATAATAGTTTAGTCTTCATAAAATTCTTGGGGTAAATTAAGAGAGTAAGAATTTAATTAAAAATAATGGATTTTAAAATTTCAAAGAAGAAATTATTTATTAACTTGTGAAAGTACAAAGATATTAAATTAATAATAAAAGGGAAAGATTTAATAATGCAACTGTCATTTTGGGTTTAATAAAAGGGGAAAGAGGGGAATAATAAGAATTAGGAAACTAAGTAATGGAGGAAACTTAATAAAGGAAATATGTGAACTTATGCTAAAAAGCAAGGTCAACATAGTAAGGAATCTGCAATTAAGAACCTGCTAATCTGAGTTAATTTAGTAACATCTTTATTTTAGGAAAGTATTTAAAACATGTAAGGGGATCTAGGAACACCTAGGAGTAAATTTAGGAGCAACTCTAGGTGGGTGAGGGATTTGAGACAATTAATAAATTTAAAGAAAATATTTATTGGAGAAAAGAGAGGGATGGACGACACTTGTGCGATGGAGAATATTTAGAATATTTTATTGAGACTTAATTTAAAATGTGAATTAGGAAAGTTGGTGGGTCTCAAAAACTCTATAAAATAAAAGGGAGAGGATAAAGAAAGGGGATCGGCTGTTAGTGTAGCATTATGCTACCGGAATTGTGACTTGATTGATTACTTGTGGAGAGTTGGGATTTTCCATCTTGGATAGTAGTGGTAGCTCAACCTTGCGAGGCGAGCTGAGAAGCTAGACGGACTATATGGATTGTGTGTGGCCCCTCTGTGGCTCGGGGGGCTAAGGGGGAAGCAGAGTACCCCTATCGATTGGATGGGAGGTACCGGTGAGGTCTCGACAGTCGGCGAGCAGGAGTGGCACAGAACGAGCGGACGTCATTTGAGGCAGGCAAAGAGGCAAAGGTATGGTCATTTATTTGGTAGAATAGAAAGCACTAGGATTGATGTATATCTATTTGTTTATTGGAAAAGTGTATTGGCGCTACAATTTTATATAATAGTTTGCTGCATCTGTCGTTTTCCTTGACGAATCGCATGGAATAGATTTTTACAATGCTTGTGGAACCTCCTGATTTCATCCAACGAATGTTGAGTGATCAATTTTATATTTAACTGTGTAATTAATCCTTGCTAGCAAACTTGTTTCTTTCTGATTCATCCACTGATAATGGTCATTAATCTCTGTGTTTTTGTTAAAATATTTCGTTGCATTCTTTTTTATTTTTCTGCAAATCTTTGTGTTATAACTCGCTGGAGGTTACCCCGTGGATTCGCGCCCTTGAACTCTGAATTTTTCTTCTGCGTTTTGTTGTTTCACTCAGTGTGTCGATTGCCCTAAATTTTCTCTGCATTTGGTGGTTTATCTCAGTGATTGATGGTTGAAATTCCTTTTTGCATTTGGTTGTCTATCTCAGCGTTGACCGTGAAAAATTTCTCTACGTTTTAATTTTAGAATTTATCTGCGTGTTGGATTCGGGTTCTCTGCATTTAGAATGAGGACACTCCCTCATTAACCACCCTGATCTCTGCGAATTGGTGGTTCTTTGATCTCTACGTTTGCTTAAATTATTTGTGGATGAATGTTTTCTAGAACCCCGACCATGCATTCATGGTTATCTCCTCTGATAGCCACAGTTCCCTTTTTTTTGCTGAGATTCATTTTTGGGTAGTAAATTTGCTTTTACATGTTGATTGGGGTACTTTCCTATCCTTCCAGCCAGAAGTTGGTTGGACTTAGGGTGTTAAAACTATGTTGACACCTCCACCTACAAGATCGCTTTTTATTTGTTTTTTCCTACTTCCGGCTGGAGTCGCTCCAGAAGGACGCGCACACTGCAGGAGGTTATCTTTTTGCGGTTGCTCTGTCAAGACCCGTGTCCTTGATGGAGGGGCAGTGTTGTCTTGGGTCGCTATTGCCCTTGGCATTGCCTACCACATTGTGTCATCTTCTACCATGATCCCAGCTGCTTGGATGCATCAGAATCGAGGTGTTGATTTACACAACCACAGTATTGGGCCATCATTGTCGAACCTATTTTGTACCTGAAAAATACATACGCCCTTTTCCAGGAGATTCCTCTTTAAAACAATGGCTTGGAGTAAATCGTCTCACCAGTGGAGATTACTAAATGGCATTTCGAACTTACAGCATGACGAGGTCTGAAAGGTCTTTTAGCATTGGTGTAAGCCCAGTGGGACAAAGTCTGTTTGACTTGTGTGTTGCCTTGGAGGGTTCTTGACAGATTGCATATAACTTCCTGGTTTCTAACGAAAGGCAGGAGACTTAGATGGCCACCTTTGGTTGGCTGCTCCCTTTGGCTCTTACATATGTTCAGTCCTTATTGCTTCATCACCCCTTTTTACTTACGTACTGCATTACTTATTTTTGTTCTAGCTTATCTAGTCTTGATCTAGTGTAGAATTGATTATAGATGCCTCATCATGTAACACAGAAGGATAAAAGTCATTATTAGTTAAATTACAATACTTTTATATTATAAAAGTAATGAAATGGGTATTTTTAGTCAGGTTGTAATTTGATTGCTTGATGATCACAATTAAAGTGTAAAGTTGTTATTAGATTAATTGCATTACTATCGTATTATAAAAAGTAAGGATATGGTTATTGATGGTCGGGATTTTGGTAGTTACTATGTTATCAGTAACATTTAAATTGTAAGGTCCTCGTTATTTTAATTGTAATCATATTGTGATATAAAAAGCATTGTTATGGTTATGTTTAGGTGATGATCTAGTTATTAAATTCTTATTTTCCTTTATATTTATTCTTTTTACCTCCTATATTTTTAACTTAATGGAAGGCCAAGAGGTAATGTGATTGATATTTATTTGCAAGGTTATTGAAAGGAGATATTTTTGTTATCATCTTATTGTAATGTGGTTGAATGTTGTCGAAATTGGTTAACATATAAAATGCAAGGTCTTTAATCTAAGTACAATCCGTCATTATGAATTGGTATTGGGAAATTGCAATTAATAGTTTTTACCTTATTTTTGGAGTAGACTTGGCGACTTGTGAACTAATGAAAAATACAAGTAGTAATAGATTGGTAATTAATGGTAATTGAATCAGGGTTAATACCTCGTTCTTTGATGGTTGGTCGTTGACAGAGTCCCTTCGGTGTTGCACTTTCCATAGTGGTCGTGGTTTTTCCTTAATTATTATTGTACTTGGTTGGAATCATTTGTATTGCTTGGTCTGCTTGTGTCGGGCGGGATGTAGACACCTCCATGTTCCTCAGAACAGTAGCCAGCCCTGAGACCTTAAATGGTTAAAATCGATGGGAACCTGGGCTTGAGTGTTGATTATGTGTCTTGGAGGTCCTAACCATTGCAGGGTAGGATGGATGGGTAGTCAGTCTGACTTATTTCTGAGTGATCGTCGTTAATGCATGCAGTTGTCTATTGTATGTCGTATGTTGTCTTGTTGTGTTTGTCTTGCTTGCATCTTGTTCATCATCGGGTTACTAGTTTCTACCTGAGCAGTCGGCCAGGAGCCTATCTGACATTCTCTCTCTCTGGAGCAGAGAACTAAGATTAAACGCTCTATTTTCCTGTGCAGAAATAGTAAAATCTACTACTATGGATTCTTCCTTATGTGTTCGTACTGTACTGAACCCAGTATGTCGTTTAATGCTTGCCGTTAGTTGTTGTGTGCTTTATGTCGTCTTGTTGTGTTCATTGTGGTTGCATCTTGTTAGTCGTCAGGTGGCAACACAAAGTCGAATGTGTTGTCTCCCTTGTACACGCGCACACACACCTTAAACCAAAAAAAAAAAAAAATTGCACCCGTTATCAGAGTTGTTGTCTTAACGAGGAGTTTGTCATAAGAATCAAGGGGTCTAATGATAAAGTTTAAATGAGATATTTAGCACTTGGTCTTATGAGTTTTGACTGCCAATGACTAGTTTGAAAATAGAGTGTAGCAGTACTATGTTCAAAGGAACTTTGTGCCAGTGCGAAGGTTGGAGAGTAGTTTTACTTCAGAACTACAACATAATTAAATTGAATAATTCTTCATACTATGGGTTTAAGGTCAGGAGGTCATCATTTTTTGTATCAGGGTGTGAAATTTAATTTTCCTTTGTAATTGATCGTAGTGGATGGAATACCTTAAATGAATGAAGTTCATTTTTGGTATCATAACGTAATTTTTCTCTGATATTGGATGGAGAAATATAGAATTTTGACATTGAAAATATAGAAACAAGGTGAGTTCATGAAGGTGGGTAACACTTTCATGAAAATCGACTCTCCAAAATTCCAAAAGACATTTTTTCAGCCAAACTAATTCTCTTTTCGACTGAAATTCCTATTTTTTTGGCCAAAAACTATTTTGGCCGAACCTTTGAACGTCAAATCGAACGACACCCTGATGATGCCCTCAATTTTTGTGTACATTTTTATCCGGACGGATATTTTTCATTCAATAACATATTTTCGGCCGAGAGATATTTCGACCGAAATAGTATTTCGTTCGAAATAATCTTTCCGCTGAAAGAACTTTTCGACCAAAATATTATTTCGGTCAAAAACAATTTTGAACCGAAAAAAGGTTTATATATTACTCGCACATCACTCTTGCAATAGTTTTTGCGAGTTCATACATGTTTGGTGTTTTTTGTGTGGGCAGGCAACATTCCTATTTGGTGTTTGTTGTGCAGGTGGACAACTTTCCTGTTTGGTGTGCGGGTGGATAGCGTTCCTGTTTGGTGGTTGTTGTGCAGGCGGACAATGTTTGGTATGCGGGAGGACAAAGTTCATGTTGGTGTTTGTTATTTGTTGCGGGTGGACGAGCGACGTTTGCTTCGGATGGGCGGTGTTGTGGACATCGGAGTAGCGGGCGGGAAAATGTTGGAGCAACGAGCATTCCGTCCAGGTATGTTTAGATTAGGATATTTTGAATTATAGCTTAGAATTTAGAATTTAAAATTAGGATTTAAATTATTTTTTTAGATTGTTGACAGGGACTTATTCGTCCCTGTCCATGTATAGTGACAGGCATGTACCTATACATGGTCAGGGCCGAATATGGCCCTGTCCATTATCTTTAAATATGTTTAAATTTAAAAATTTTAAACATGTTTCAAATATGTTTAAATATGTTTAAATTTTAAATATTTAAACAGGGCCGAATTTTAAATTTTTAAATAGGGTCGAATTTCAAATATGTTCAAATTTTAATTTTTTAGAAAATTTATATTTTTAGTTAAAAATTTGTGTTTAGAAATTTTGTTTAGAATGTTGACAAGTCCTTATTTGGCCCTGTCCATGTAGAAGTTCGAATTTAGAATTTAGAAGTTATTTTAGAATTTTAGAATTTAAATTTTAAATTTCTATTTCAGGCTTAAATTTTAAATTTCTATTTAAATTTTATAATTTAGAAGTTAATTTTTTATTGTTGACAGGGCCTTATTCGACCCTGTCCATGTACATTGACAAGCCCGAATTCGGGCCTGTACCTGTACATCGACAGGGCCGAATATGGATTTGTCCCTTATGTTTAAATATGTTTAATTTTTTATTTTTTAAACATGTTTCAAATATGTTTAAACAGGGCCAAATTTTAAATTTTTAAATAGGGCCGAATTTCAAATTTTTAAACCGGGTGAATTTCAAATATGTTTAAATGTTAAATTTTTAGTTAAAAATTTGAGTTTAGAATGTTGATAGAGCCTTATTCAACCTTGTCCATGTACAGAGATAGGCTCAAATTCAGACTTGTCCCTATCCATGGACAGGGACGAATATGGCCCTGTCCATGTATAGAGAAAGGCCCAAATTCGAGCATGTCAATGTACATGGATAGAGCCATATTTGGCCATGTCCATGTAGTACCTCAAGCAGCAGGATAAGTAGATCTAGAACAAGTAACAAAATCCCAGTTCCATAGGAAATCCATATGAACACTAAGCAAATAGACAGAGGCCTGAAGAGACTATAAACTTTAGTGTAAGGCACAAACTAGCTATTCTAACTATAAACAGTGAGACCAAGGGCTAAGTATGACTGCTACAGGGCCACCACTACCCTTAATAGTGCCCAAATTGAAAAAAATCAGACTCTCACAACAACTGTAAAGAAACATCACCATAAAGGACCTAGTACATATCACAATATTTATTTGACCTAACAAAAAGCTTGAAATACAAAAATATGTCTATAGTAGTTACTGCAATAGGAGAAAAATAAGTGCAACGTTGATAAAAACTCCACTTCTCTGCTAATAGTATTTCTAATTTAAATTTTTAGTTAAAAATTACAATCATGGAAATAATAGGGATAAAGGAAGTGTACAGAACCATGAAACAAAGTCGTTGTAATCATACCAGCTAACTGTATAGGGTTGGACATGATGAAGTAATGAGATAATATGATATGAGACCACAACAAGCCTTGTGAACAAACTAAATTACACTACATTCTTTGTTTAGAAATAATTCCATCATATTCGTTCATAATGACACTTATGTTGCATTCTTATTGATTAGGGTCCTACTCCTAGTATAGGATATGAATACGACCTATATTGGTTGTGCTCATATGTTACATGTATGCACTTCTTATACCTTTTCATAATTATGGGATTGGTTCTAACTCAGTACTAATACAAATACAACAACATCCTTTACATTCAACTTATGATAATATACTCTATGTGTCTATATGATCTCAACATAATATAAGGTTATGACTCATACAATAAGATTTGTTCATGTTCTATGATGTGTGTTTGATATGTTGTTATAACTAAGAGTAATAACTACTTAGACTAATACATATCTAAACTAATGTGTGTTTCTGATCTTTGTTGGATTTGTTGTCATTTTATGAAAAATGACATAATTAAATCTGAATTAAATATGACAGAAATAGGACAGAATTAATTATGTTAATTCTATTCATGATTTGTATGTTAATTTTGTTCATGGTTGGTATGTTATTTTCTTAAGCATTTTATGTTGTTTTCTTATCCAAATAGTAAACTAAATCTTAATTTTAAAACAAAACATTACATATAATTGATTTTAGAAACTATGGTATGATCTATTGTGACAATTTTTTATAGTGTAATATATATGACACTTAATAAGTCCTTTCCATATGTCCAGACACACACCTATATATGAATTTGTGACATCTATAAGAATGAATATAAGAATGTATTAACATCTTTGTGTGACCATATTTGTTATCCTATTTATAAATAGTTCTAGGTAAATGAAACATAGTATAATTATTAAAATGGGTATATAAATATAAAGTTAATGAAGAAAGGTTATAAAGTTAAAGTATTAAAGTTTTAAAATTTCAAACTAATTCAATATAAAGAAGGTAAATTTTCATGAATTTTGTGACAATTAAGGCTCACTCAATTCCATCTTCTTCAAAATATATATCCCATTAAAACTCACATTATTATGTTTACAATAGACTATGATGCACTTACATTTGAAATTATTGTCATTATTGCTCTCAATCTAGATTTCTAACTCCAACAAAGCCTCCCAATATTACATTTGCTCCATTTTCTCCACCTCATCTTAATATAACTTAATATTGAAGACAATTTAAAAATTACTTATAGTGATGACCAAACTTATTGAATGTTTATCTTATAGATGATATTTATATTCATATAATATTACTTCACACATATTGACCAAAGTTATTGAATGCTTATCTTATTGATGATATTTATATTCATATAATATAACTTCAAATTGACAACTTATTAATTAATTCATTAATAACCTAGACATTAGTAACTAATGTGTTTATTCAACCATAATATTGTATGTGTGTTGGATATTTAAGCATAGCTAGCACACACATATCCCACACATAGACGATAATAACAAGAGAAGTTCCTAATGCAGATTTTTAAAATGTTCACAACAAATCATGCATAAAAATAAATAAAGTAAATCAAACTTCAAATAATCCTCATTAAAGAAAGAGTAATAATTCAACATTCATCCATATTTAGAATTGAATTATTATAACTTAAACATGGTAGGAACTATGTGAGGAAACAAGGAATCACATATCGGATACCAAATGTGATCCTCAATTGACTTTGAATCACCCAGGTCCTTTTAAACCCTTAATTCCATCTCACATATCCCATCCCATCATTGTTTTTTTTAATTGATTTCCCTCGGCGAACCCAACTTTTGATTTCAATGAATTCAATGTGTGGGTTTTATTGATTATTATGAAAAGATTTCAGTTTTATATTCTATCACTTATCCCTTTAATCATCAGTCTGTACCTGAGTAGTCGACCAGGAGACTAATTGACGGTCTTCACTTCGATGTTTAAAGACCTATAGATTCAAATGCCCTACTTTTATGTGCATGGATGATGAGTGAAGGATAAGAATTTTCCATGTTGTCTATGGACACCTTACTTATCTTTGAGTTGATTGATTGATGGATGAATGCCTAGTATTTGTGCCTTCTTATGAGTGAGTACCTCTACGGATTGATTTATTAAAACTTCGATTTATCTCTACATTTTTAATTTCTTGAACTTGGGTACATCTCTGCATTTTTATTGATAGACTGTGCATTGTGAATGATAAACCTCTGAGTTGAATGATAATCCCTTGGTGAACCAAACTTCTGATTTCAATGACTTCTCTCTGTGGGTTTTATTGATTATTAAGAAAAGATTTTGTTTTTATCTTTCGCCCCTTATCCCTTTAGTCATCAGTCTATGCCTGAACAGTTGGCTAGGAGCTGAATCAACGGTCATCACTTCAGTGTTTAAATACCTATAGATTTAAATGGCCTTCTTTTCTGTGCATGGATGATGAGTGAAGGATAATAATTTTCTCTATTTTCTATCCCTTATTTATCTCTGAGTTGATTGATTCATGGCTGAATGTTTAGTATTTGCACCTACTTGTGTAGATTTGGTTTTTCCTTGAAATTCATCAGATCAATATTTAATTTAATATGCTTGGCTTTTTAGTCAGTAACTAAATGAATCTCACTTTTTTTAGTCTCTTGATATGGCTTCTCTACCAAATTAAACACTCACTTTTGGTATGGCTTCTCTTCCAAACCATAGACTCTTATCATTGTAAACTCCTAAAAAAGGAACCAGTCTCCCACTTTGGTGGTCTTTTCCAATTGTAGTGACCCTTTGACTAAAGGAATAATTATAACAAATATTTCATTTTGGATAATAAAGTCTAATATATAAATAAAAGAGCCTTAGATGGGAACTGATTATTATACTCATTTATTATAACTTCATATAATATTTATAGATGGGAACTAATTATTATCTTATTGATGATATTTATATTCATATAATATAACTTCAAACTGACAACTTATTGATTAATTCATTAATCACCTAGACATTAGTAACTAATGTGTTTATTGAACCATAATATTGTATGTGTGTTGGATATTTAGGCATATCTAGCATGCACATATCCCACATGTAGACGATAATAACAAGCGATGTTCCTAATGTAATTTTTAAAATGTTAATGACTAATCATGCATACAAATAAATAAAGTAAATAAAACTTCAAATAATCCTCATTAAAGAAATAATATTAATTCAACATTCATCCATCTTTAAAATTGAATTATTATAATTTAAACATGGTAGGAACTATGTGAGGAAACAAGGAACGGAATATCGAATCCCAAATGTGATCCTCAATTGGCTTAGAATCACCGGGCTCCCTTTAAACCCTTAATTCCATCTCACATCTCCCATCTCTTCCTTTGTTGAAATATGTTGGAGTTTTGACTATATCAAACTAACTCTAGATATAATCCAAATGTGAAATATTCAAACCTTTCGATCTAATATCTCTAGTAGACAACTAGTATTAGTCATCACACATATAGGGGAGTGTGGATAAAATGACTCTCCTTCGTTACGACTACAAGCGAAGAAGAAGTGCATTTTTTTTATTTTTTTTCAGGGAAAGAAGGCGATGACAACAACAATTTACCTCACCATTGATGATGAACATAAGCATTCAGTCCAAGCAACAACCAACTATGACTCAACGCACTAGCATAGGAGAAATGGGGTGAAACATGCATTAAAACAAGGAGAAACGACTACTCGCCCGAAACAATAGGACAATGCCTACAAGCCAAGGGAAAACATCCCTCTCCCGACATAATGACCTTGATGAACAAAGACTAGAACCTCAAGGCGCGTGAACCAAATGCCTGAAGGTGTTCAACCCGTGCGCAAAAAAAACCTTACAACACTCGACATCACTCACATGGAAGGCATCGAATCTGGCCAAGTTATCATTCATCGCTATCCAAATAGGGTGCGCCATGAATCCCTCATTCGGGAGCATGCCATCCCCAGGTGATAGGCACGTCAATAACCTTGGTGCAACACATCTTATCTGGACCAAGGACTCTAGAAAACTCTGACGTACAAGGAGTCGAATACTGACAGGGATACTATACCCACACCCCACACAAAGTTTGACGAGACATAAGAAGAAGTATACCAGGGAAGTCACGGCTTCGTCAACCACCCGACCCAATCATCAAGTCTAAACTAGTCAACAGTTACAAATTGTTTTTGACATTGAGTATCCATCGAAATTTAGCAAGTCTAAATTATAATTTATTATTTAACTTATCAATTGATTAACAATTAATACAATACAATCGACCATTCTACTTTACACCATAGTTTTTACTTTCAATCTAAATAACATCACCTTCAAATCAACCGACAATTCTACAATACAATCAAGCATTAATTTCAATCCAAATAACCTCAATTATGAATCAGTTCGGCAATGTTGCATTATGATTTAATCATTAACTACAATTTAATTTAGCAAGATTAATCTATACTTTGGTCAATACTCCTAAACTCATTTAACCATTAATCACCATCTAAAAGGGTAATTCTAAGTAATCCCCGAAATTACCATCTAACTATCAAATGACAATATATAACTACATTAGCCACATCAATGTAAAATGCTACAATATCACACTTGTGATCAATTAAATTACAAATGTTGTCTATCTAAGATAATCGTACCAAAAATAACTAGTTGTCTATAACATTAGTAAGGGAACATCGTTGTAGCAATTGACATCACTGTGGAAATTAATATTAAGAAGGAAATTGATGTCCTTTGACATTGTTGTAGAAATTAGCCTGGCAATTAATAGGGTAGTTACATAGTAATTAATCTGACCAATAACATCGTTGTAGCAATTAATGTTTGGTAGTGAGAAGGTTGGGTACATTCAAATTGAAGGAGAATAAGAAGACAATACAAACTGCAGAAGGATCAACTCGTGGCCATTCAACAATCAATGTTGTCAACATTCTAAATAGAAAATTCGTGTCCCTTCAACAACAAACTTAGTCAATTTTTTTTTTGGGCAAATCAGTGGTTATTTACATCAAACTTAGTCACATTTAATAGGAAAAATATGGGCATTTAAACATCAATCTTGGTCTCATTTTAAAATCAAAATCGTGGGCATTTAAACAACAATATTAGTCTCATTTTAAAAGCAAAATCGTGGGCATTATAAACAACAATCTCAGTCTTATTTTAAAAGAAAAATCATGGGCATTTAAACAACAATCTCGGTCAACTTTTAAAAGCAAAAACATGTGCATTTCAACAACAATCTCTATCAACTTTTAAAAGCAAAAACGTGGGCATTTCAACAAGAATCTCTATCAACTTTTAAAAGAAAAAATCTGGGCATTTCAACAACTATCTCAGACACGTTTTAAATGGAAAAATCATGGTTTCCCTTTTTCATTGCCTAGATGCCAAATGCAAACGCATACAAGAATGACCAAAATGACCTTCCCTTACCAGATAGGAAAATGATTTCGTTTCTCCATTTCCAGGATACCAATACAACGCAGACATGAATAACACAAAAAAATGTTTTTCCATTTCCAGGATACCAAATATAAAAATGCAAACAGGGAATCAAATAATTTTTCCATTTCCATAATACCAATACAACCCATAAAGGAATAACAAATAAAAATGTTTTTCCATTCCAGGATACCAGTACAAAAATGTAGATAGGAAATCAATTCATTTTTCCATTGCCAGAATACCAGATATAAAAATGCAGACAGGGAATCAAATCATTTTTCCATTGGCAGAATACCAATACAATGCGGAGAGAAATAACAAATAAAAATGTTTTTCCATTCCAGGATACCAATACAAAAATGCAGACATGAAATCAATTCATTTTTCCATTGCCAAAATACCAATACAACGCAGACAACAATAAGAGAAATGAAAGGATCCAATGGGAAAAGTCATTGAAATGATCACAGGGATTCTATTAGTCAAGGTGCAGAGAAAAACCAGCAAGGGCACATGATAATCCATACGCAGAGGTATTTTCTAGATGGCACAAGTCAAAAAATCAATCAAGGACAATAATGGAGGTAGACGACTAACAGGAACGTCCTTCGCTCATCATCCACGCACAAAAAAGTAGGGTGTTGAGATCCATAGGTCTATTAACGTTGAAGCGACAACTGTAGATCAGGCTTCTAGCCGATTGCTCGGGCAAGGACATGTTAGGAATTTAAGGACATGGGAGTCAATCAATCATAAAGCTATAGGCTATGGAAAAATTAAGTCATCAACTAGAATGCTAAGACAATCAATTTACTTACCCAATTAAACATGCAGATCCAAAGCATAAATCCTACTACAATCTACCATGCAAAAATAAGGAAAGCATAATGTTCCTCGATCACCCGCTCTGAGTTGATGTCCTGTGCACTTCATGCAACTACTACTTGTCGACCGATGAGACTTCACCAGTATCTCCTAGCCAATGCTACGGGTACTCTTCTTCCCCCTTATCCCTCCAAGCTGCAAAGGGGAAACACACACTATCCATATATTCAACTAGCTCCCAGCTTCCCTTGCAAGGCTGAGCTACCACTCCTCACTGAGTTGGGTATCCCAACTCCCACAAGCTAAGTTAGCCAAGTATAGATTTTTGCAGTGTAACATTACGCAAGCATAAGAGATCCTTCCTCCTTCTCCTCCCTCCATTATATATAGTTTTGAACTCCTTTACCTTCCCAAAATCTCATTTAAATTAATGTTTAATAAATTAATTCCTAAAATTCCTCCTCGTACAAGTGTCACCCATCCCCTTCATTCCTCCATAAATTAATTTCCTTAATTAATTAATTACCCTTATTTCCCTCACCCACCTAGAGTCACTCCTAGAATTGTTCCTAGTTGTCCCCAAATTCCCTTACAGGTTATAATGCCTTCCCCCACTATTGATTTGCTAATTCAATTTAAATTAGAAATTTCTTAAATGCTAGATACCTTACTAAGTTTGACTTTCTACATTTTCCTTTGTGTTTTCCTTTTCTTTTTATGTTTCCGTCTTTTCCTAGTTTCCTAATTATTTTAGATTTCCCTCTTTCCCCTTTTCATTTAGAACTCAATTTGGCAAGTATAGAAATTAACTTTTTCCCCTTTCCCTTTTTAATTATTAAATTTTAAATTATCATTATATAATAGAACAATTATTTCCCCCTTTTTAAAAAAATTTCCCAACTGATTTTTATGAATCAATTAAATTGCTTACTCCCTTCTTGTTACAAGATTAATGTAGATTATCATCATTATTTATTTTATTTTTATTTTTATAAATACACACACACACACACACACACACACACACACACACACATATATTAAAAGGATAGAAAAATTCTACCACCAGAATAATTTAGACCTAGAGTTTAATTTTCGCGTTGAGAAACAATTTATTAGGGAAATTGTTTTAAAAATTTCTTATCACATTATTTTTCCTAATTCCATCTAGGTTCATTCGTTTATCATTAACAATGCAACGTGCCTTTCAGGATGCACTAGGTTCTCCAAGGGTTCCACTCGCCTCATTTGTTTCCCTTTTGCAACGTGCCCTTCAGGACGCACTATGTGCTCCAAGAGTGCCACTCCCCTCTTTCCATTTTTCTTGCTTGACATTCTTTTCAGTATGGACCACGTGCTCCAAGGGTGCCACTCGCCTCTTGACTAATTTGGTAGACATAAAAAACCCCTAGAGTCAATACTCCACCAGGTGAACTTGTCAGAGACTAAGGGCCTCTAAGGAATAATTCCCCCGCCTTATTGCGTGCCCCTTAGAATCATCGTGAGTGACTATCGCATTCTTCCCTCACAACATCGTGGGTCCTCTCAAGCTATGTAAATGTTAACCTATGGTTCAAGCCATGGAGGGAGTTCTAGCAGGTTGTGGCAGGGTTGTTGTCCACACCTCTCCCTCAACATATCTAGTATTCATGCATGACCTCTCTACTCCACATGTGAGTCTGGTCGACAAGCTATCGTCAGCCTGCATCATCAATGAATCATGTCAGCAATATATCCATAATCATAGCATCTAATCAGATGCACTAATATCACATATAAAACAATCAAATCCGAATGTTTCACTCCCCGACTCGATCCAGAGTCCAAGGGGTTCCATCGATGCCTCTACATCCTCAAGGTCCAAAATCATACACACTTAGTAAAACTGAATCAATAGAACCTGTCTATGTCAATGCATTAAAACAACATGTCATCAACCCATAACACCTCATAATAAAAATCAATGTTTTAATAGCATAATAATCTCGATCACTTGCGAGCAAGTGTCCTCAAAGAATAAGTTCGCTCAGTGCGCAAGAGAGGGATGTTACATACACCCCCTCTTGGTCTAAAATTCATCTTGAAGTTTCACAGTATAAGTGTCGAAATAATATGTATCAGAGTATCATAAGTCTATCTATCAAACAAAAATGGAAACTGTTGGTGCATATTATATGCATCCTCCCAAGTCGTCGAGTGTGGAATATAATTTTCTCACTAGACCTTGATCTGATCTACTATCCGACGTTGTAGCTATCAAATGTGGTGATCCAGGCTGCGGATTGGCTCAGCCATGAGCGCCCCCTCATCCGACACTTGCAAAGAAATCATGTCAATAACATGTGTAGGATCACTAATATAATGTCTCAAAATAGATACGTGAAAAACGTCGTGCATACGCCTCAAAGAATCAGGCAAGGCTAGTCGATAGGCCACGGGCCCCTTTCTCTTCACAATATCGAAGGGTCCCACAAACCTAGGAGAGAGTTTAGCTCCCTTTCCAAACTTGATTGAACTCTTATGCGATTTTAACCCGCAAGAAGACTCGATCACCAACCTCGTAACTACGGTCGACACAGTGCGCATTAGCATAACTCTTATGTCGATCCTGCACTTATTTAATCCTTTTTCTTATGATTTTCATTTTCTCTTCCATTTCTTGGATCACTTTTGGTCCCACCAGGAATCTATCCTCAATCCAATCCCAACTCAAAGACGTCTAACATGGTCACCCATAAAACAACTCGAAAGGCGCCATCTTAATGGTGCTTTGGTAACTATTGTTATAAGCGAACTCCACCAGTGGAAAGAATTCTTCCCAATTCTTTTGTTGGTCCATCACGTACATGTGAAACATGTCCCCCAAGGTCTAGTTCGTTCGTTCGTTCTTCTCGTCGGTCTCCTGGTGATATGTCGTACTGAAGTTAAGTTGGGTTCCCAAGGCCTTTCGGAAACTTGTCCAAAATCGTCCAGTAAACACTGATCCTCGATCAGATATAATACTCTTAGGCATGCCATGCAACCTCACAGTCTCTCTGATGAAAACTCTAGCTATTTCAGGTGCCTGGTACATTGTACGCATAGGAATAAAGTGAGCACTCTTCGTCAGAGTGTTTACTACTACAAAAATCAAGTCGTGTCTCCTTGCCGTCAGTGGAAATCCAACAATAAAATCCATCGAGATAAGCTCCCATTTCGATTCCGAAATAGCATGTGGCTATAGTAATCCTATTCGATTTCTATGCTCAACCTTTACCTGCTGACATTCTAGACACATGGCCACATATTTTACTATGTTTTCCCTCATTCCCTTCCATAAGAATAAGGGTTTAAGGTCTGCCCTCATCTTCATGACTACTGGGCCATGTAAACTACTCTATGAGCCTCGCTTAGGATCAAGATCCTCAACTCGTCATTTAGTGGTACGCAAATCTGATTTTTAAACCTCAATAAACCATCGTCATCAAATGAAAATCCTCCAAATCTTGGTACCATCATTGTGTTTTGTCCGATAAAACCCTCGACCTCTTTGTACTAGTCATCGTCACGTTGTAAAGTTAGAATCTTTTCACATAGATTCGTCTGAAGAGGAAACACTGAAAATATGTGTGGCGTCTGACTCAATTTATCTACCACTCGGTTCACTATTTCTTTTATGTAAGTAATCTCAAAGTAGTACATGCTAAGCAATTCCGACCAATGCCATTGTCATGTGTTTAGGTCGCTTTGGGTAAAGATGTGTTGTAGTCCACAGTGGTCAGTCTTTAGTTCAAATTTTCATCCAACAAGGTAGTGTCTCCAAACCTTCAAGGCATATATGATGGATAACAACTCCAAATCATGCGTCGCATAGTTCTCCTCATGCCTTCTCAGTTTCCTCGAGATGTAAGTGATCACTTGTCTGTCTTGCATCAAGACTCCACCTAAGCCTTCCTTGGATGTGTCAGTGCCTACGAAGAAGTATGCATCCATGTCAGGGACCTTTAGTATTGGTGTTGTTGTCAACAACTCCTTGAGAGTCCAAAATGATTCCACACATTTCTCGGTCCAATCAAACTTCTTTTTTTTCTTCTGCAATTCTGTGATCGGATTTTCTATCTTCAAAAATTCCTCGATGAACCGTTGATAATATCCTGCTAAACCGATGAAGCTATGTACTTCCGATACATTCGTCGGTGAAAGCCATTCCATAATAACCTCGATCTTTGTTGGATCCATGGTGATACCTTCATCGAAGATGACATGCCCCAAGTAGTAAATCCATGATTGATAAAATGAGCATTTGGACAACTTCCCATACAATTTGTGCTCTCGCAAACACTGTAGTACCAAGCGCAAGTGCTTGTCATGCTCCTCCTTCATCTGAGAGTAAATCAAAATATCATCAATGAATACTTGGATGAACTTGTCCAAGTACTCGCAGAACACCCCGTTCATTAAACTCATGAATACCCCTGGGGCGTTCTTCAGTCCAAATGGTAAAATGGTAAACTCATAATGTCCAAACCTTGTCTTAAAGGTGGTCTTAGGGACTTCATCCTCTTTAATCCATAACTGGTGGTATCTTGATCACAAATCGATCTTTGAGAACACCATCGCACCCTTCATTTGATCGAACAAATCATCAATCCTCGACTACATATACTGATTCTTGATCGTTACCTTGTTAAACTGGAAATAGTCAATGCAGAGCCTCCATGACCCATCCTTCTTTTGTATGAAAATAACAAGCGCACCCCATGGTGACACACTTGGACATATCAATACCAGGTCCAACAATTATTTCAGTTTCATTCTCAACTCTTGTAACTCCGAGGTCGACATCCGATAAGGTGTTCTAGCTATCAGATCCATCACCGGTTTTAGGTCTATAGTAAACTCCAATTCCTTTTCTGGTGGCATCCAAGGTGACTCCTCCGGAAAGACGTTTGCAAACTCTCTCACCACCAGAAGGTGTTCTATACCTTCTGCTACTCCCTTCTCGTTTAATGAAAGGATCACATAAAGCTGGCACCCCTTGCACATGCTCTTCTGTAGCTGCAAAGAAGAGATGAACCTTAGGGAAACTCCCTAGTTATGACCTACAATCACATGTATCTGTCCCTCATCATTGACCAAGCTCAACCGTTTTATGTTATAGTTGAGTATCACCTCATGCGATTCCAACCAGTCCATACCAATCATGACATCATAATATCCTAACATCGTGACGTACAGGTTTTCCCTGGTGACAAACTCTCCCAGGTTAAGGGTACAACCCATAACCTTTCCTACGACCTTCTGTTTGGCTCCTGAAGCCATCTCTACGAAGCTAAACTCATCATGTTCGATTGCCTTTACCTTAATCATTTTTAGTGCTGCACCTGAAATGAAACTCTCGATAGCACCGGGATCTATCAAAATACTAAGGGTCTGGTCAGCGATGGTACTTGACGTCTCAAGCATAGTCGACTGGTGTTCAGCCTGGTGTTTATTAACCACTACATGAATCCAATGGGTCTTTCCCATATCTCCCACGGTAGTGGGTCTAACTAATCCATATGCTCTAGTCCTCTCCACTGGGCAGTCGCGCTGGTAGTGTGGCTCCCCACACATCCAACACCCCTTCTTCGGTCCAGTACTCTTGGTACCTGACATAGAATATGAAGGCCCACCGGCCTAGAATCTTGGTATGTTCTGCAGAATAGGCCTAAACTATTGTTGTTGCAGTCGACGATGCTGTTGATGTTGTGATCACCGATAAGGTGTTCGTTGCTGAGGTGTTGGTTGTCGAGGTGTAGTGAAAGTGGATCCCCTCTAGAAGCCATGATATCCCAATGTATGTCTATCCGGTGTCTGATGTTGTTGTGCACCAGATGACATCTTCCTTGTTGGTCTCACTGAAGTCCTTCTCTGACCCTCACTGATAAGATCTTCCTCTACTATGGGGGTCTTCTGGATGACATCATACAAGGTTTGAAGCATCAGAATCCTAACCTTTGCATGTAAGATACTAATAAGGCTGAACATGAACTTGTTGACCTTAAGTTTCTCAGTATTAAGGTGTAGAGCATACCGAAGAAGCTCCATAAAATGAGCCTCATACTTGGGCATTGTACGGTGACGAAAACAAAAGTTTACCTCACCACTAACAACGAACGTAAGCATGTAGTCGAAGCAACAGGGAGCTATGACTCAATACACTGGCATAGGAGAAACGAGGTGAAACATGTGTTAAAACAAGGATAAACAACTACCCGCCCAACACAATAGGATCACACCTACAATACAAGGGATAACATCCCCCTTTTGACACAACGACCTTGACGAACAAAGACTAGAACGTAAAAGCGTGTGAACCAAATGCCTAAAGGCGTTCAAACCATGAGCAAAAACAAACTTACAACGCTCGACAACACTCACACAGAAGGCACTGACTTTGGCAAAGTTATCATTTGTCGCTATCCAAATAGGGCACACCATGACCCCCTCATCAGGAATCATGTCGTCCCCAAGTGATAGACGCGTCAATAACCTTGGTTCAACACATCCTATCTGGACAAAGGACTCTAGAAAACTCCGACGTGCTAGGAGATGAATACTGATAGGGAGACTATACCCACACCCCACACAAAGGTCGACGAGACACAAGAGGATGACTACCAGGGAAGTCATGGCTTCATCAACCACCTAACCCAATCATCAAGTTTAAACTAGTCAATAGTTACAAATTGTTTTTGACATTGACTATCCATAGAAATTTAGCAAGTCTAAATTATAATTTAGTCTTTAACTTATCATCTAATTGACAATTAATACAATCCAATCGGCCATTCTACTTTACACCATAGTTGTTACTTTCAATCTAAATAAAATCACCTTCGAATCAACCGAAAATTTTACAATACAATCAAGCATTAATTTCAATCGAAATAACCTTAATTATGAATCAGTTCAGCAATCCTGCATTATGATTTAATCATTAACTACAATTTAATTTAGCAAGATTAATATATACTTTGATCAATACTCATAAAATCATTTAATCATTAATGACCATCTAAAAGGGTAATTCTAAGTAATCCTTGAAATTACCATCTAACTATCAAATGACAATATATAACTACATTATCGACATCAATGTAAAATGCTACAATGTCACACTTGTAATCAATTAAATTACACATGTCGTCTATCTAAGATAACCATACAAAAAATAACTAGTTGTCTATAATATTAAGAAGGGAACATCGTTGTAGCAATTGACATCATTGTGGCAATTAATACTAAGAAGGAAACTATTGTCCTTTGACATTGTTGTAGCAATTAGCCTGTCAATTAGCAGGGCAGTTACATAGCAATTAATCTGACCAATAACACGGTTGTAGCAATTAAGGTTTGGCAGTGAGAAGGTTGGGTACACTCAAATTGAAGGAGAATAAGAAGACAATACAAACTGTAGAAGGATCAACACATGGTCATTCAACAATCAATGCAGTCAACATTCTAAATCGAAAATTTGTGTCCCTTCAACACCGAACTCAGTAAAAAAAAAAATTGGGCAAATCTGTGGTTATTTACATCAAACTCTTTCACATTTAATAGGAAAAACATGGGCATTTAAAAAACAATCTCAGCCTCATTTTAAAAGAAAAATCATGGGCATTTAAACAACAATCTCAGTCTCATTTTAAAAGCAAAATCATGGTCATTTAAACAACAATCTCGGTCTTATTTTAAAAGCAAAATCGTGGGCATTTAAACAACAATCTCAGTCAAATTTTAAAAGCAAAAACGTGTGCATTTCAACATCAATCTCTGTCAACTTTTAAAAGAAAAAACATGGGCATTTCAAAAACAATCTCTGTCAACTTTTAAAAGAAAAAACGTGGGCATTTCAACATCAATCTCAGACATGTTTTAAATGGAAAAATCATGGTTTCCCTTTTTCATTGCCCAGATGCCAAATGAAAACGCATACAGGAATGACCAAAATGCCCTTCCCTTACCAAGTTACCAATTATAAAAACACAAATAGGGAAATGATTTAGTTTTTCCATTGCCAGGATACCAATACAACATAGACATGAATAACACAAAAAAATGTTTTTCCATTTCCAAGATACCAAATATAAAAATGCAGACAACGAATCAAATTGTTTTTCCATTGCCAGAATACCAATACAACGCAGACAGGAATAACAAATAAAAATGTTTTTTCATTCCAGGATACCAATACAAAAATGAAGACATGAAATCAATTCATTTTTCCATTGCGAGAATACCAAATATAAATATCCAGATAGGGAATCAAATCGTTTTTCCATTGCCAAAATACCACTACAACACAGATAGGAATAACAAGTAAAAACACTTTTTCATTCCAGGATACCAATACAAGATTGCAAGCATGAAATCGGTTCATTTTTCCATTGCCAGGATACCAATACAACACAGACAATAGTAAGAGAAACAAAAGGATCCAATGGGAAAAGTCATTGAAATGATCACAGGGATTTTATCATTCAAGGTGCAGAGAAAAATCAACAAGGACACAAGATAATCCATACGCAGAGGTCTTTGCTAGATGGCGCAAGTCAAACAATCAACCAAGGATGATAACAGACCTAGATGATTGACATGAACGTCCTTCGCTCATCATCCACACATAGAAAAGTAGGGCGTTGAGATCCATAGGTTTATTAACACTGAAGCGACGACCGCAGATCAGGCTCCTAGCTGACTGCTTAGGCGAGGACTGATGAGCTAGGGACGAAAGAGAAAAACAACCATAATATTTACAAACCAATACACCACAAGGCAGTCAATACATGCCGAGAATCGAAGGTCACGGGACTCAATCAATCATCGAGATATAGGCTATGGAAAAATTCAGTCATCAACTAGAACACTAAGACAATCAATTTACTTACCTAATTAAACATGCAGATCCAAAGCATAAATCCTACTACAATCTACCATGCAAAAATAAGGAAAGCGTACCATTGCGTGATCGCCCGCTCTGAGTTGATGTCCCATGCACTTCGTGCAACTCCCACTTTTCGACTGATAAGACTTCACCGGTACCTCCCATCCAACGCTAGGGGTACTCTTCTTCCCCCTTAGCCCCCAGAGCCGCAAAGGGGAAACACACACTATCCAAAGATTCAACTAGCTCCTAGCTCGCCTCGCAAGGACGATCTACCACTCCTCACCGAGCTGGGTATCCCAACTTCCAAAAGCTAAGTCAATCAAGTATAGATTTCTTTAGCGTAACTTTACGCCAAAAAAAGATATCATTCCTCCTTCTCCTCCCTCCATTATATAGAGTTTCGAACTCCTTTACCTTCCCAAAATCCCATTTAAATTAATGTTTAATAAATTAATTCCTAAAAATCCTCCCTGTACAAGTGTCACCCATCCCCTTCATTCCTACATAAATTAATTTCTTTAATTAATTAATTACCCTTATTTCCCTCACCCACCTAGAGTCACTCTTAGAATTGCTCCTAGGTGTCCCCAAATTCCCTTATAGGTTTTAATGACTTTCCCCATTATTAATTTGCTAGTTCGGTTTAAATTAGAAAGTTCTTAAATGCTAGATATCTTACTAAGTTTGACTTTTTGTTTTTTCCCTTATGTTTCCCTTTTCTTTTTATGTTTCCCTTTTTTTTTAGTTTCGTAATTATTTTAGATTTCCCTCTTTCCCCTTTTCATTTAGAACTCAATTTGGCAGGTGTAGAAATTAACTTTTTTCCTTTTCCCTTTTTAATTAATAAATTTTAAATTATCATAATATAATAAAACAATTATTTCCCCCTTTTTTTAATTTTTATCCCAACAGATTTTTATGAATCAATTAAATTGCTTACTCCTTTCTTGTTACAACATTAATGAAGATTATCATCATTATATATATATATATATATATATATATATATATATATTAAAAGGATAGAAAAATTCTGCCACCAGTATAATTTAGACCTAGACTTTAATTTTCGTTTTGGGTGACAATTTGTTAGGGAAATTGTTCTAAAAATTTCTTATCACGTTATTCATTCTAAGGCCATCTAGGTTCACTCATTTATCATTAACAACACGATGTGCCCTTCAGGATGCACTATGTGCTCCAAGGGTGCCGCTCGCCTCTTTCCATTTTTCTTGCACGACGTGCCCTTCAGGATGCAGCATGTGATCCAAGGGTGCCACTCGCCTCTTGAATGACTTGGTAGACATAAAAAAACCCTAGAGTCAATACTCTGCCAAGTAAACTTGTGAGAGACTAAGGGCCTCTAAGGAATAACTCCCCCTCCTTATTGCATGCCCCTTAGAATCATCATGATCGACTTTCACTGTCTTCCCTCACGGTATCATGGGTCCTCTCGAACTAGATAAACGTTAACCTACAGTTCGAGCCATGGCGAGAGTGCTAGTAGGCTATGGCAGGGCTGTTGTCCACACATCTCCCTCAACATATCTGGTAGTCGTGCATGACCCCTCTATTCCACATGTGAGTCTGGTCGACAAGCTATCCTCAGCCTGCATCATCAACAAATCATGTCAGCAATATATCCATAACCATATCATCTAATCAGATGCACTAATATCACATATAAAACAATAAAACCCCAATGGTTCACTCCTCGACTCGATCCAGAGTCTAAGGGGTTCCATCGATGCCTCTGCATCCTTGAGGTCCAAAATCCTTCACACTCAGTAAAACTGAATCAATAGCACCTGTCTATGTCAATGTAGTAAAACAACATGTCATCAACCCATAACACCTCATAATAAAAATCAATGTTTTAATAGCATAATATTCCGGATCACATGCGATCAAGTGTCTTCAAAGAATAAGTTTGCTCAGTGTGCAAGAGTGGGATGTTACACTCCCACAATGCGAGGGGAGTGTGGATATCTATAGACATTACCCTCTAGAACCATTAATTTTTTGACAATTAAGACTCACTCAATTGCATATTATTCAAAATATATACGTCATTAAAACTCACATTATTATTTGTAGAAATAGGCTTCATTACCACCATAAATTTTGTGACAATTAAGAATCACTCAAAATCATTTTCTTTTTAAAATATATCCCATTAAAACTCGTATTACTATGTTTACAATAGGTTATGATGCACTTCCATTTGAAATTATTGTCATGATTACTTTCAATCAACATGAATTTCCACCTTATATGACTATATTTTATCTAGATTTCTAACTCCAACTAATCCTCACAAATATTGCATTTGCTCCACCCTCATACCCATCCCATGTTGATGTTATTAGTGGGTGTGTGAGGTTATAAAGATTAAACTCTTTGTTTTGGGGACTCTGATGCATTGCATTATATGTGGTCTTAGTGGATCCATCCATAGGGAAATTTTAAGGAATCTTAAAGAAATTTTCTAATATGTTTTTTTACTGGATCCAACCACAGGGAAATTTTAATGAATATTAAAGAAATTTATAAGGAATATATATGTGGTCTTAGTGGATTGAACCATGTTCAAATAATATGAACATGCTATTGAGCTAACTTTGGGTTGTCATCCACTCAATGTAGAGATCCCTCTTCTTTAAATCCCTTAGTTTATAGTAAAATTAGGTCCCTTTATGTAACTTTAGGTGACCATAAAATATTTCACAGTTATGTATTTAGTTCAACCATATCCACAACTATCCAACAATTTGTCCTTAAATATCTCAAGTGATCCAACTATATAATATAAAATTTTCACAGTTCATATGTTATATAATATAACATTATCCAATTTGTGATCAGATAAGAGTGCACCACTTAGTAAAGAAAGATTTCTTATGTGCCACGATTAAAGGCATAACAAGTTGTTGTGCACCACTTACTAAAGATTTCTTATGTTATTAGTGGGTGTGTGAGGTTATGAAGATTAAACTCTTTGTTTTGGGGATTCTAATGCATTTCATTATATGTGGTCTTTGTGGATCCAACCATAGGTAATTTTTAAGGAATCTTAAAGAAATTTTCTAATACATTTTTTCAGTGGATCCAACCATTGGGAACTTTTAATGAATCCCCTTGCTTGTTGTTTTTTTAATTGATTTCCTTTGGGGAACCCAAATTTTGATTTCAATGACTTCTATGTGTGGGTTTTATTGACTATTATGAAAATATTGTGGTTTTATCTTCTGTCCTTTATCCCTTTAGTCATCAGTCTGTTCCTGAGCAGTCGGCTAGGAGCCGAATAGACGGTTGTCACTTCGGTGTTTAAAGACCTATAGATTCAAATGCCATGCTTTTATGTGCATGGATGATGAGTGAAGGATAATAATTTTCCTTTGTGTCTATCCCTTACTTATCTTTGAGTTGATTGATTCATGGTTGAATGTTTATTCTTTGTGTCTTCTTATGAATGAGTACATTTGCGGCTTGATTGATTAAAACTTCAATTTCTCTCTGCATTTTTAATTGCTTGAACTTGGGTACATCTCTGCATTTTTATTTATAAAATATTCATTGTGGATAGATATTAAGGAGATATATTGACACAAGATTCTCCAAACATTCCTCGCAAATGCTCTAAATTATCCCAAGAAGGAAGAACAAGAACTCCTTCTTCAACTGAGACTCCGACTGACCAAGAATAATCTCATGAAAGGATATTTTCAAACGCGTCTGTGAATAGATCAACTGTAGAACCTGCTCAAGCAAGTGCTATGGATGCAACCTTTATATATAGGTTGTGCATTGATACTCCTACACGTGAGAATGTAGGGAATACCTCTGGACAAGAGAATATCTCTGGTAATTTTCTTTGATTTTGTTTATTTTTGTGTATTTTTTTGTATTTAAATTTATGTGAGGTTAAATTTTGAAGCTACCTTCAAATGTGTGTGTAGACAATCAGTTTAGAGCAAGGGATGAAAATGAAAGAGAGATTGGTTTTCACAAATATTAAAATGTCGGTGCAGAGGGTGAATGTGGATTTAGGAGGCCGCGTTATCAAGAAACATAAGATTACATGCCTACGTCCACCTATCTTTCAGATGTTGGTGATGAACTTCTCTGGGAAGGCATTATTGAAGCAATGATGCTTGAACGATGCTCAGGTGTTAAAAGGAGGTTGAAAAATGATTTGTTTGTTTTGGAATTCTCTCAGGAGAGTAAACAAAGCTTGCAAATTGTTTTGCATTCATTGGAAAACTTTATGGATGCATATCGGAAGATGGGGCCAACCACTGACAATTTTGTCGATTTAATGAGGTGGAAAAATTTAGAGGTTATGGGCCCTGATAAATGGGAGGCAATAAAAAAAAGAGTTTCAAAAGAAGATGTCATTTCAATGTTCAATTTCAAAGAGGGCCCAAAGAGGAAGATGTTGAAGGTGTAATATTTTAAGATCCCTGACATTGTAGGACATCTTTATAACATATTTTTGGCAGCATATGAAAAATTTTCATGGAGCGATGAGGTTCCACACTATTTTTCAAGACACTTTTTTGCAGAATTTTTCTTGCACATGCACCTTGATTATACTATTTTATCATCCAAATATTATGGGTCTGGTAAAGGATGTACATATGATCGCAAATTGGCATATCGAAGTGCGACATTATCGAGGCCTCCACGACCTTTAGTAACTCGCCCAACATGGTCATTTGCTTCACTTTAAGAGTTGCAGGCTACATCATAGGTTGACAAAGAGGCCAAGAATGCAATCGGGGAAAATTTGGAAGCGATTTTTTATGGTGTTGATGTTTTCATGAACCGTCAACGAGTGGAATCCAATTCTTGGGCCACATTTGTTTATAAAACAGATGCAGAGTTAGATACAATTTCAGTAGAAGATGTTTTGGAATATGCAAAATTTTGTCAGAATGGTTGGAAAAAGGTCATTTAGAATGATGACTCGAACCACAGATTGATATGTGTTCTAGTTAGGAATTTTTTTATGCATTTTATGATAGTTTACTTCTAATTCTAGATTTAGATATCATTGTATCTATATAAATAATCGAGTTGTTATTGCTAATAATTGTAATTTGGAGATATGTTAAATGAATCTCTAGTAGGTAGGGGACTTTATTCGACAAGTTTAAATTTCTATGGGTTGAATCAGGTATGTGTTTTCTATTATTTGTTCAATCTCCACTCTTTTGAATAAGAGAACAACAACATTTATAATTTTGTATAATTGTAAACACATTGAATCCTAGATTTAGTTCTTAGTTGTGTTGTTCACAGATCTCTATTCCATCTCCTACTACTTGGGCAGGATTGTCTCAATTCTCATTGGTAGAGTTTGAAGAGGGTGGGAGTTCACATGTATCATTTAATGTCTTAAAATCATTTAAATTTAATATGTTATAATCATTTAAATTTATTTTTTCAAATTTTCAAATTTGAAATGTGTTATATAGGCTAATGTGGAGAAGAGAGTACTTGGGAGTGTGCTTGGGAGGGAGACTAGGATTGAGGAGGAAGTGGAGGAAGCACCTAGATTTGGGAATGATGTGTTCATTCAAGATAATTCATTAATGTATGATTTAGACTTTTATAAAATTTTTGTTTTCTCAAATTTTTAGTTTAGCCTTTCTTATTCAACTCTTTGATAAATTATTTTGAAATATATAGAACCCTTGGATAATTTTATCGTTGTATTAAATGGTTTACATTTAAATTTATTTAGGGTTAGAACATGATGAACACCTAATTTTGAACTTGAACATTTGAATATTTGAGAACAAACTCTACCCCACATTAGAAAAGAGAAAGTTTCTAAATTTTTTTCGATTGCATTCCTTGCTTTCTTGTCCAAGAATAGCATAGTATGGACATTTGTGTTTTCTACATACAACGAAGTGAATTCCTTCTTGTCAGGGTATTGTCAAACTCTTAACTAAATTGGTTACTAATCACAAAAACCAACATTCAATTAGATTTACAAATAAACTCACACATATTGTATATGTTAGCTAGATCATACATATTGTATATGTGATTTAGCTCACAAATAATTTCAAAGATCATTTCATTATATTTAATATGAATACATCCGATTTAAATGGTTTTTGAAGAATAACTTAATATACATATGAAGATTTGTGTTTTCTTCATGTACATGCAAAATTATATGAGAACATCTATTCCACCATAGAAAAAGGAGATAAGTATTTTCCAAAAGAATGGTTTTTAAAATGGAGATTTGTGAACTTTTTTAGATAATAAGTAGTTTTTGGGAAGAATGGCTTAATATGGAGATTTATGAGTCATTTAGTTTGAAAGGGCATTGTGGAATATATGACCACTACAGAAGAAGAGAGAAATATTTAACTGCTGAGGAGATTAGTATTTTATTGTTCTGTAAATATGATCAAATAACATCACCTGGGATGAGAATTTCTGAAGGATTTGAGACCTTATCCACAAGGAGAATTTCACCTGAAGAATTTTGGACTTTATCCACAAGGATATAAGTATTTATTGATAAGTATTTCATTGGAAGAATGAATTAATATGGAGATTTGTGAATTTTCTTCATACAAAGTTCTATATTTATTTTCAGGTTATTATCTAACTCTAATTTACAATTTGTTTTACCAAGAACACAATAACATCACCTGTGATGAGAATTTCACCTGAAGGATTTGGGAACTTATCCACAAGGAGAATTTCACCTGAAGGATACAAGACTTTATCCACAAGAAGATAAGTATTTCATTGGAATAATATCTTAATATGACGATTTGTAAACTTTCTTCATACACAGTTCTATATTTATTTTTAGATTATTATCTAACTCTAACTCACAATTTTTTTTACCAAGAACATAATTTTTCTTTTTAATTTTTTTTTAGATTTTAGATAAGATTTAAAAATTGTTTAAATCATGTACTCTTAATTGGAGAGTAACTATCTTAAATCTGTTTAACTATGGTTGGATATGTTATTATTTATTACTGTTTTATTTAATATTTAGTTACAGTATATATGCTAATATGTGTTATTTGTTTTTTTATTATTGTTTTTTATTGTTACATATGTCTAGATTATATTTGGTGGAAAATATGTTTACAATATATTTTATGGGAAATGGTCCCCGAGGTGTAAGACAGTCGGTGACGAAGTGTGTTGTTAAGCCACTCCGTGATGTTAAAGTCACCGGTTCGAAACCTGCGGGGACAACAAATCCAACCATGTTAAGGGTTGGTGTGGCTCATGCCGGGTGCGATCCCCGGGTGATTTTGACGGCTTAGATGCCCCTGAGTCGCGGTTTCTCAAGCCACAGGTTAATCGCGTAGCCAACAGGTCCCACATAAATTAACAAACAAAAAAAAAAATATTTTATGGGAAATAGTATGTTGGAGGATGAGACTTAACTCTTTTGGTATGTATGTGAATTTTATTTTAATCACAATTTTTGAATTCTGTGTTATTTCGCATGTTTGAATTGTAAATTTTTAATTTTTTAATTCTATTTTTTTTGTAGGTTTGGATTCCAAGCAAGAAGTGATCTATCTTAAAGCGATGGCTTAGATTCCAAAATTTTGGAGTTAAATGTCTTGGCTTTTGTTATCATCCTAAAATGGATGTGGAACTTATGTATTTTATAGTGTAACTATTCAGACTTTGATTATATATATATATATATATATATATATCATAATTTTGGAATTCAAAATAGAAATTTATTGTTTCATATTGATTTCTCAAAGTTGATGGAAAAAAAGTGGCAAAGTTAACTAGTAATGAATTAATGTTTTGTATATTTTCCTTTTTACAATGCATTAAATTAAGCATCAAACTCTTCAATAATTTTTTATTATGTATTAATTTAAATGTTTCATTTTATGTTCACTGTGGATTGTCAAAAATATGATCAAACTCTTAAATATTTTTCTGCTATGTATTAAATTAAATGTTTCATTTTATGTTCACTGTGGATTGTCAAAAATATGATTCTATTGACATATCATCAAATAATTTTGGTAGAATAATTTTAGCAGATTAATTTTATATTAAAAGTATGTATTAATTTAAATGTTTCATTTTATGTTCACTATGGATTGTCAAAAATATGATTATATTTATATATCATCAAATAATTTTGGCAGAATAATTTTAACAGATTAATTTTATATTAAAATATTTATTTTTTTTCTAGTTACTAATGACCCTTTTGGTTACATAGATGCACTTAACCAACAAACAAAACTAAAGGAAAAAGCAAATAAAATATAGGCATATGAGATCTGCTAAATAAATTGGTTACATAGATGCACTTAACCAACAAAAAAAACTAAAGGAAAAAGCAAATAAAATATAGGCATATGAGATCTGCTAAATAAATTGGTTACATAGATGCACTTAACTAATAAAAAAATCTAAAGGAAAAACTAAAGGAAATATAGGCATATGAGATCATAGATTCACTTAACTAATAAAAAAAACTAAAGGAGAAACTAAACGAAAGATAGGCATATGAGATCTGTTAAATAAATTGGTTACATAGATGCACTTAACTAATAAAAAAACTAAAGGAAAGATAGGCATATGAGATCATAGATCTGCAGTTAACTAATAAAAAAGCTAAAGGAAAAACTAAATGAAAGATAGGCATATGAGATTTGTTAAATAAATTGGTTACATAGATGTACTTAACTAATAAAAAAAAAGAAAAACTCAAGGAAAAATAGGCATATGAGATCATAGATCTGCACTTAACTAATAAAAAAACTAAAGGAAAAATTAAATGAAAGATAGGCATATGAGATATATTAAATAAATCGGTTACATATATGAACTTAACTAATAAAAAAAAACTAAAGGAAATATATGCATATGAGATCTGTTAAATAAATTGGTTACAATAAAAGAAAACTAAAGGAAATATATGCATATGAGATATGTTAAATAAATTGGTTACATCTAGATGCAATTAACTAATAAAAAAAACTAAACAAAAGATAGACATATGAGATGTTAAATAATTTTGTTACATGGATGCACTTAACTAATAAAAAAAACTAAAGGAAAAACTAAAGGAAATATAGGCATATGAGATCTGCTAAATAAATGAAAAGAAAAAATTAAAGTGAAATAATACAAGAATGTGAATTGTTTTTTATCTATTAAGAATATGCAAAGTCAATAATACAAGAATGTCTTGTTGTTTATATATTTAAGAATATTCAAACTCAATAGATAGACAAGAAAAAAATGAATTGCCAAACATACAAAATTGTAACATTGCATATCTATTTAAGAATATATGATAGTAAACAACATGTTAAACCATGAAAAACTTATTGGAGAATATATGGTAGTAGAAAACACTTTAAACATGCAAATCCTATGCTTATGAACTGCACTAAAATGAAGAAATTTTAATGATCTACCAATTTCCTTTCAGAAAACTTGTGCTTGATTTTGGAAGAAGGTAACCAATGTGGAATTCAAAGGAGGAGGTATGCATTTAAGCATTGTGTTTTAGACATGCCAATGAACAACACATACCCCTTGTACAATTCAGATAACATGTATGAAAGGGAATTACATTAGGAAAATGATTTGCAGGCTATGGTTTAGTACTATTCACATAAACCCACATTTTTGTAAGGGTCTTCACCTAACTTTAGGCAAGGTTTTATTAATTTCCTTAACTTTGTTAGAGAAGAGATCTATTAATTACAATTTAATTTTAATGATTAACACTTCTAAATAAGTTTACATGAAAATCAACTTAATTATTAAAATGAAGATTCTAAATAATTTCAAATTTTAAATATAAATCAACTTAATAATTAGAATGGAGACATTGGTATATATATTATATTATTAGTAAAGTGTTATTACAACAAGCTATCAAATCTAGGATAGAATAGATGTTCAACTCTTTTTTGATTGGTGCAATAGTAATAAAGATAAAATTCTAAAGATAAAAGAGATCGAAATTAATTATAGGTAATGTTTATACAATAAAATCTTGATATATAAGAGATGTTCAACTCTTTTTTGGTGTGTGTGATAATGATGAAATAAAATGCTCAAAATGATGTGACAATGAAATAAAACATTCAAATGGAAGAGATGATCAACTCTTCTTTAATTTTATCATGTAGTCATTAAAAAAATGCTAAAGCTAGAAGAGATATCCACCTCAAAGTTCATATACTCTTAATAAAATAAAATATCAAAATGAAAGAGATGTTTTTAACTTTTCTTTAATTTTGAGAACAATAATTAAAAAAAATATTCAAAATAAAAGAGATGTTCAATTCAACTTTAATTTATATAATGCTCATAAAATAAAATAAAAATCGGAATGAGTTAAAATTTGAAACAAGATATTATTACAATATAAAATATAAAATATGTTTAACTTTTTTTAAAATTAATGCAATATTATTAAAATAAAATGGAAAAAATACTATTGAAAAAAGTAAGTGTTCAATGGAAATGGATTTTAACAATTTTTTAGTTTAAA
>JASDQU010436138.1:50840-65717 GCA_032191745.1 Picea mariana | reverse complement strand
AAGTCATCAAATTTTGGAATGCACTTTCAATGAAAAATAAAAAATGTTGGAATGTTCATGTGCCACTTGTTTAAAAATATCGTAATGGTATTCCATCTTCAATTATTAGTTCATGATAGACTTTGGACATTTTCCATTTTCTAACTTTTGTTTTTTTATTTTATTGAAATTCTATTAACTTTATGCGCACTGCACATACCAAATGACTATATTGACAACTTGTGACATCTGAATGGTAGTCTTGAAAGTGAACATGAGTATCTATTTGATGGGTTTCTTGAAAAAAATATCCTTTCAATACAATGGATCCTCTTTCATATATAAAACTATTATCATCAAAATATTCTAATAGCCTCATCTTTTGTTCCATGCATTGCATCAAATAATATTTCACATTTTCAATGTTGTCTATAGGTGCAACCATGAAAAAATCATCTCCTACAAATAATTAGATATATTGGAAAACAAATAGTTCATGTTAGATTATCACACAAGTACATCTACAAGTTATTTGAAAAACTTAAACATAAAAATTACCTTCTGTAACAAGATCATAAACTCTATCACCATCAACTGACACTATAGTTTCATTTGATTCCATATCCTCTGATATGCAAGTGGAATTTTCCCTTTTACATTAAGTTCAGTATGTCTCCAATATTTAACATATCTTTCATTTTTGTTTTCACAAATATCTATGGATTTTGTGTCCTCTATGAAAACTGAACAAAAACACGACTCATTTCTTCTATCAAATGCAAACACATTTTGAAAATGTTTTGTTTTAAATGAATGTATTCTTCATGTCCCAGGTATTGTACTAGCATCATATGAGATTGATCTATTTACATCTTGGATTCCAACATACCAAAAAAACTTGCACAAGACAAGAACTTGTTAACTTGAAATCTCTCAAGAAAATGATTGAAGTTTGAATATAAATTTGAACATGTTCAAAAAAAAATATCACGTGCACATGTGTAACATTTATATATAGACACACCTGTGACCATCCCTTGATGGATTATATTCATGGATTAGTGCCATTTTGCACCATTAAACAACTTGTTCAGTGGATTCAAATCGATCGACATGAGGGTTCAACTGATACCTTCGAAGTGTTTTATTTATACATGCCCCTGCACCGTCATGCTCTCCTTTTTCATGACTAGTCTCAAAAAAATTCCAACAATGTGTAATGTTTATTTTTTTATGAAGACTGCATAACCAATAGAATGATCATGAATATTTGAATTGACCCGCACACCGCTATGACCATATCCAATGTCGATCGAATCTAATTTTGCGTTCTTTCAATGAACCATAAAATTTATCAAAACAATGTTGTACATAATGTGTGTTGTGTTCTTGATCATCACTTATATAAAAGTGATATTCTTCAATAACATGTCAATTTTCATTGATTCTTTATGTAATGATCCTCCTCGTTATGACAACAACTCTGATAACAGGTGCAAATATTTTTTTTGTTTAAAAGTGTGTGTGCGCATGTAGAAGGGAAACAGACACACTTGACTCTATGTCGCCACCCGATGACTAACAAGATGCAACCATGACAATCACAACAAGAAGACATAAGGCGCACAAATGCAAGCATTAAATGACCATAGACATAAGGAAGAATCCATAACAGTAGATTGTACTATTTCTGCACAGGAAAGCAAGGCGTTTAATCTTAGTTTTCTGCTCCGGAGAGAGAGAATGTCATATAGGCTCCTGGCCGACGGCTCAGGCATAAACTAGTAACCCAACGACGAGCAAGATGCAAGAAAGATGAACGCGACAAGATGACATATGACGTACAACAGGCAACTGCATGCATTAACGACGATCACTCAGAAATAAGTCAGACTGACTACCCCTCCATCCTACCCTGCAATGGTTAGGACCTCCAAGACACATAAGCAACGCTCAAGCCCAGGTTCCCATCGATTTTAACCATTTAAGGTCTCAGGGCTGGCGACTGTTTTGAGGAACATGGAGGTGTCTACATATCGCCCGACACAAACAGACCAAGCAAAGAAATTAATACATCCAAGCACAACAAAACTGAGAATAACCATGTCCTCTACGGAGACGCAAGACGAAAGGACTCAGACAACAACTAACCAATATTAATGACAAAGAAATGTCTATGACTCAACAGTGATTGATTACCAACCAATTACTCCATTTAATTTCATTAACCAATGAGTACATTTAGCATAAGGTAAATCTAATTAATCTCAATCCCCCATTTATTAAGTCATGAAATCTTATTGTGCTTCGTTCAAGGACAAACAATTGTAAGTTATCACTAACAACAACTGGTAAGAGCATTGTCACGAAACGATGCCCATGGTACCCTTATATCACAACGAATTGCATTAGAAACCATCACATTTCAATTTTGTATTAACTATAATAATTAACTGTGACATCCTTACCATAAGTGATGAACCCATTAACATTTATATTACTCTTGAAAATAGTATTAGCATAAAAAGTTACACTATTGCCTTAGCATTACATTACCTTACATGCCTTACAATAACATTCCATTACTTATTACCTTATCTGAACATCTCGTTATATCACATTACATTTCATTTTATTCAATAGAATGCATAGTGTCAAGACTTTATGGAAGGAAAACAGATCTATTCCAATCTAAAATGTAAACCCCAACAGCTGTAATGTAATCCACCAATCCCTTTTGATCTTGTTCTAAATCAACAGTGACCATGGTGATATATTAAAATCTGTTGCCCATTCATTAAAATCACTCCACCATATTTAATTAACCTCAATAGAGATTTTATCAACTAGCAATCAATACCAGCCACCTGGTCTATTCACCATTCTGGTATGATATAAATAAATTTTGGGTGCTACCTATCATCTTTTTAAATATAAAAAAATATAAAGGAAATATAGTGCTATCGTTTCAACTATCCCAGGTCCTGCGCTAACATTCTGTGTTAAGTATTTAGAAACTAACATATAATAATGAAATTGCCACCATTTAAATACGAATGAAATAAATAAAATGGCAATTAAATAACACGGCAATTACGGAACAACTAGATATTAGGAAGGTCAATCCATGAATTCTTGCTTCCAACATATCCGATCAATAATAATTTAAGACAACTCATAACCGACCAAGATCCAGCTGTAATAAAACATTCATTCGCTAAAGGCAAAGACGCCCAGGTATAGAAATTATGTCCCATTCAGTAAGACACAAAGGCGTATTAAATTCTGCCCCATTCAGTAAGATGCCCAGGTGTAAAGGATACTCTGTCAAAACAGTAGGATGCACAGGTGTAATTAACTCCTGTCCAAGCAGCAAGACGCGTGGGGTATGGTCGTCAGAAGTTCAGGGTTTAGTTAAGAAGTTACTGCTGGTGCAATAAAGACATTTTCTAAACTACGACAATCTCCAAACTGGCGTTAAGGATTAGGCGACCACCACCGGGCACTGAAATGCCAGGTTTAATGGATAGACAAGAAGCTATACCACTCGGCACATTTACATGCCAGAAACCACAGCTACACCAGTGAATTGACCACCGGTCTCGAGGGTTTAAAGCACCTCAATCAACATACAAACGCTAAATTAAAAGCTAAAAAAAAAAAAGAGGGTAAGAGCAAGTTGAGCTAGCTAACCAAAAATCATCCTTAAACCATGTTGAACGCGGACACGAATGAAAGAAGGGGAAAACGTCGCCGAGAAGGCATGGTGAGATCGTCCAGAGGTCGTGGGGGTGAATGGTTAAGAATTGCAGTGGAAACTGGTACACAGCCAACAATCGTCTACCTAAAGTATAACCGAGCATTTATGTCACGAGCACGAATTTTCTGTGAAAGGAGGGGTGAATCGCAGACTTTAAATATGGAGTCATCAACTGAGCCAAAGGAATGGCTATCAAAATCGGGATAAATCTCCAAGGATCGATATCAGAAATATCACCCGGAAAATGACGTAGGTAAGGTTCATGGTAGCAGGAATTAGCTGTCTACGGTTAACCAGAATGGTTGTCCAAAATTGGTGAGGCAAAATCTGGGTACAAGACACGCGGTCACTAGTGATGGATCCGCTAGTATGCAGAACATAAAAGAGCATTCCAGGTCCACCACAGAGCAACATAAGGGTAACAATATGCAGAACAAGGGGTCAATGCAGAGAAAGGATTGCAGGTAACTTTAGAGAATTGGCGGGAGTAGGTAAACCGCAGGTGCAAAACATAAGGGGACTCGCAGGGTAAAACATTAAGCGTAGGTTCACAACCTTACCAGGAAGAGCATACAAAGGAAGGTGTAGGGTTCAGATCTTCCTCCCAAACTGTTGTCTATTGTATAAATAAAATTTCACCATCACCGGGATCGTATCAGACATGAATTTTGATGTAAAATTACCGTACCCAAAATGTAAAAATTATAAAATTAGATATAAATTATTGAATGTAAAAATTCAGCTATCTCTCAGTCCCAATAGATATAAACTACAGTAAGTATATTCAAATTCGATCAGAATTGTCGGGCTACAATTATCCTTCCAGCATGATACAACCACAGAAAAAAAATAACCCTTTTTAACTTATGTTCATCATGAACAAGTGCAACCAAATTCAAATTATGAGCACAAGTTTGAATGCAAACTACTCTACAAATACAAAAAAAACATACAGTTGCCTTATTGCCTGCCTTGATGACATCCACGCGTTCTGCGCCGCTCCTGCTCGCCGACCGTAAAGAATACACCGGTACCTCCCAGCCAATCGCTAGGGGTACTCTGCTTCCCCCTTGCCCCCCGAGCCGCAAAGGGTCCACACACTATCTATATGGTAGATCTAGCTTCCCAGCTCACCTCGCAAGGTTGAGCTACCACTCCTATCTGAGCTAGAAAATCCCAACTCCTCACAAGCAATCAGTCAAGTCACAAATCCGGCAGCGTAACGTTACGCTAACATTCGATCCCCCTCTTCCTCATATCCCTTTTATTTTATAGAGTTTTGAGACCCACCAACTTTCCTAATTCACATTTTAAATTAATTTTCAATAAAATATTCTAAATATTCTCCATCGCACAAGTGTCGTCCATCCCCCTCTTTTCTCCAATAAATATTTTCTTTAAATTTAATAATTGTTTGAAATCCCTTACCCACCTAGAGTCACTCCTAAATTTACTCCTAGGTGTTCCTAGATCCCCTTACATGTTTTAAATACTTTCCTAAAAAAAAATATGTTACTAAATTAGCTCAGATTAGTAGGTTCTTAATTGCAGATTCCTTACTATGTTGACCTTGCTTTTTACCATAAGTTCCCATCTTTCCTTTATTAAGTTTCCTCCATTACTTAATTTCCTAATTCTTATTATTCCCTTCTTTCCCCTTTTTATTAAAGACCAAAATGGCAGTTGTGTTATTAAATCTTTCCCTATTATTATTAATTTAATATCTTTGTACTATCACAAGTTAATGAATAATTTCTTCTTTGAAATTTTTAAATCCACTATTTTTAATAAAAATTCTTACTCTCTTCATTTGCCCCAAGAATTTTATGAAGACTAAACTATTACTTAAGTGGGCTTTTGTTTAAATTTTTTATTTTATTTTTAGGGTACTTTTTCTTAAGGTTCGACTACAATTTTACCCTGAGAAGTTTTAGACTTAGCACTTAGATTCTGAGCTAGGAGAAATTTAATTAGGGAAGTAGATTAAGAATTTCTTAATGTGTTAATGTCTTAGGGCCATCTAGGTTTGTTCCTTCATCAACATCAACACGACGTTCCCTTCAGGATGCACCACATGCTCCAAGGGTGCCACTCGCCAACTTATGCTTCTTTTGCGTGACGTGCCCTTCAGGATGCACCACTTGCTCCAAGGGTGCCACTCGCCAACGTGCGTTTCTTTTGCACGACGTGCCCTTCAGGATGCACCACGTGCTCCAAGCGTTCCACTTGCCAACTTGACTGATTGGTAGACATCTATAACCCCTGGAGTCAACACTCCGCCAAGTGAACTTGTGGGAGACTAAGGGCTCTAAGGAATAAGGCCCCCACCTTATTGCGCGCCCCTTAGAATCATCATGAGTGACTGTCGTAGTCTGCCCTCATGGCATCGTGGATCCTCTCGAACTAGGTAATCATTAACCTGAAGTTCGAGCCACGACGGGAGTGCTAGTAGGCTGTGGCAGGCTGCTGTCCACACCTCTCCCTCAACCTCTCTGGAAATCGTATGTGGCCCCTTTACTCCATATGTGAGTCCGGTCAAAAATTTATCATCAGCCTGCATCATCAACAATCATGTCAGAACATGTCAACATCATATCATCAAATCAATGAAATATCAAAGTAAATAAATCAACCCAAATAGCACACTCCCTGACTCAATCCAGAGTCCAAGGGGGTTCCACCGATGCCTCTGCATCATCAAGGTCCAAAACCCTATACACTCAATAAAACTGAGTCAAAATCACCTGTCTACGTCAAAGCAGTAAAACATCATGTCATCTATCATAACACATCATAATCAAGGATAAGTGTTTTAACATCATAAAAGTCCATATCACTTGCGAGCAAGTGTTCTCAAAGAATAAGTTTTCTCAGTGCACCAGAGTGGGATGTTACATACACCCCCTCTTGGTCTAAACTTCGTCCCGAAGTTTCTTAGTATAAATGCCTAAATAAAAGTACCACAATATCATAAGTCTATTTATCAATCAAAAATGGGAACTGCTGGCGCATATCATATGCGTCCTCCCAGGTCGTCGAGTTCAGACTATAGATGTCCCACTAGACCTTGACCTAGTCTACCGTTCGATGTCATAACTGTCGAACGCGATGATCTAAGATGCAGACCGGCTCAACCGTGAGCCCTCCCTCATCCGATACCTGCAAGGAACTCAATTCAATCACGTGTGTAGGATCACTAACATAATGTCTCAAAACAGATACATGAAAAACATCATGCATATGCCTCAAAGAATCAGGTAAGGCTAGTCGATAGGCCATAAGCCCCTTTCTCTCCATAATCTCGAAAGGTTCCATGAACCTAGGAGAGAGTTTAGCTCCCTTTCCAAACTTGATCGAACTCTTATGCAGTTTAACCCGCAAGAAGACTCGATCGCCGACCTTGTAACTACGGTCGACTCGATGCACATCAACATAACTCTTTTGTCGATCCTGCGCTTCTTCAATCCTTTGTCTTATGGTTTTCATTTTCTCTTCCATTTCTTGGATCGCTTCAGGTCCCACTAGGACCCTATCCTCAAGCCAATCCCAACTCAAGGGCGTCCGACACGGTCGCCCATAAAGAAACTCAAAAGGCGCCATCTTAATGGTGCTCTGGTAACTGTTGTTGTAAGCGAACTCTACTAGAGGCAAGAATTCCTCCCAATTCTTTTGTTGGTCCATCACGTATATGCGCAACATGTCTTTCAAGGTTTGGTTCGTTTGTTCGGTCTGTCCGTCAGTCTCTGAGTGATGCGCAGTACTAAAATTAAGTTGGGTTTCCAAGGCCTCTTGGAAACTCGTCCAGAATCGTCCAGTAAACACTGATCCTCGATCGGATATAATCTTCTTAGGCACACCATGCAACCTCACAATCTCACTGATGAAAACTATCGCTATGTCAGGTGCCTAATACGTCGTGTGAACAGGAATAAAGTGAGCACTCTTTGTCAGAGTGTCTACTACTACAAAAATCAAGTCGTGTCTCCTTGCCGTCAGTGGCAATCCAACAATAAAATCCATCGAAATAACTTCCCATTTCAATTCTAGAAGGGCATGTGGTTGAATTAATCCTACCGGGTGTCTATGTTCAGCCTTTACCTGCTGACACTCTAGACATCTAGCCACAAAGTTGACTATGTCGGCCTTCATTCCCTTCCATAAGAATAAGGGTTTAAGGTCTGCCCTCATCTTCGTGACTCCTGGGTGATCCATGTAAACTGCTCTATGAGCCTCGCTCAGGATCAACATCTTCAACTCGTCGTTTGGCGGTACGTAAATCCGACCTCTAAACCTCAATAACCTATCGCTATCAAAATAAAATCCCTCATATCGTGGTACCAACATAGTGTTTTGTCCGATAAAATCCTCAACTTCTTTGTACCAGTCATCGTCACGTTGTAAAGTGAGAATCTTCTCACGTAGATTCGTCTGAAGAGGAAACACCGAAAATATGCGTGGTCTCCGACTCAAAGCATCAGTCACTCGGTTCACTGTTCCCTTTATATAAGTAATCTCGAAGTCGTACTCGCTAAGCAATTCCGACCAATGTCGTTGTCGCATGTTCAGGTCGCTTTGGGTGAAAATGTGTTGCAGCCCACAATGATCAGTCTTTAATTCAAATTTTTGTCCCACAAGGTAGTGTCTCCAAACCTTCAAGGCATAAACAATGGCTAATAACTCCAAATCATGCGTCACATAGTTCTCCTCATGCCTTCTCAGTTTTCTCAAAATGTAAGAAATCACTCGTCCGTCTTGCATCAAGACTTCGCCTAAACCTTCCTTGGATGTGTCAGTGCATACCAAGAAGTCTGCATCCATGTAAGGGACCTTTAGTATCGGTGCTATGGTCAACAACTCTTTCAGCCTTTGAAATGCTTCCACGCATTTCTCGGTCTAAACAAACTTCTTGTTTTTCTTCTGCAATTCCGTGATCGGATTTGCTATCTTCAAAAATCCCTCGATAAACCGTCGATAGTATCCTGCTAAACCCATAAAACTACACACTTCTATGACATTCGTTGGCACAGGACATTCCATAATAGCCTCAACCTTGGCTAGATCCACGGAGGTACCTTCGCCAGAGATGACATGCCCTAAGTAGTGAATCCTCGGTTGATAAAAAGAGAATTTGGAAAACTTCCCATACAATTTGTACTGTCGTAGACACTGTAGTACCAAGCGCAAGTGCTCGTCATGTTCCTTCTTTGTCAGAGAGTAGATCAAGATATCATCAATGAATACTTGGACGAACTTGTCCAAGTACTCGCGGAACATCCCGTTCATCAAACTCATGAATACCCTTGGGGCGTTTGTCAGTCCAAATGGTAAAACAGTAAACTCGTAATGTCCAAATCTCGTCTTAAAGGCAGTCTTAGGGACTCCATCCTCCTTGATCCGTAACTGGTGATACCCTAATCGCAAATCGATCTTGAAGAGCACCATCGCACCCTTCATTTGATCGAACAGATCATCAATTCTAGGTAAGGGATACTGATTCTTGATCGTAGCCTTGTTCAGTTGATGGTAGTCAATGCAAAGCCTCCATGATCCGTCCTTCTTCCAAATGAAGATTAATGGTGCACCCCACGGTGACACACTAGGGAATATCAGTCCCAGGTCCAACTCCTTCAGTTGCATTTTCAACTCTTACAACTCCAGGGTCAACATCCGATAAGGCGTTCTTGCTATCGGTTTGGTCCCCGATTTCAGGTCTATGGTAAATTCTAGTTCCCTTTATAGCAACATCCCAGGCAACTCCTCTGGAAATACGTCCACAAACTCCTTCACCACTGGAAGGTGTTCTAGACCTTACGCTACTCCCTTTTCATTTAGCGCGAGGATCGCATAAAGCTTGCGCCCCTTACGCATACTCTTCCGTAACTGTAAGGAAGAGACGAACCTCAGGGAAACTCCCTGGTTCCATCCTACAATCACACATCTCTGTCCTTYYTCATCAACCAARMTCAAYCGTTTCGTCTTACAGTTGAGTATCGCCTCATGYGATTCCAWCCAATCCATACCAATCAYGACGTCATAAGATCCTAAGATCGTGACGTACAAGTTGACCCTCGTGACAAACTCTCCCAGGTTAAGGGCACAGCCCGTAACCTTTCCTCCAACCTTATGTTTGGCTCCTGAAGCCATCTCTATGAAGCTAAACTCGTCCTGTTCGACTACCTTTACCTTAATCCTTTTTAGCACTGCACAAAAAATGAAACTCTTAGTAGCACCTGGGTCTATCAAAATACTAAGGGTCTGGTCAGTGACAGGACTTGTTGTCTCGAGCACATTCGATTGGTGCTCTGCCTGGCGGTTATTCACTGCCGCATGAATCCAATGGGCCTTGCCCATATCTCCCACTGTAGTGGGTCCGGCTGATCCAGACACTCTGATCCTCTCCATAGGACAGTTGCGCTGGTAGTGTGGCTCCCCACACGTCCAACACCCCTTCTTCGGCCCAATAGTCCTAGCACCCGAAGTAGAAGATGACGACCCACCGGCCTAGAAACCTGGTCTGTTCTGCTGAATAGGCCTAAACTGCTGCTGCTGTGGGCGACGCTGCTGCTGATGCTGTGGTCCCCGGTAAGGTGTCTACTACTGAGGTGGCGGTCGTTTGGGTGTAGTGAAAGTGGATCCTCTCTAGAAGCCACAATATCCTGGCATATGTCTCGCTGGTGTCTGATGTTGCGGTGTACCAGATGAACCCTGCCCTACTAGTCTCGCTGGAGTCCTGGTCTGACCCCCGTTGATAAGCTCCTCCTCTGCTATGAGGGCCTTTTGGATAGCATCGTGCAAGGTTTGAGGCATCAAGATCCTAACCTTCGTACAAAGGCTGTCGTTAAGGCCAAACACAAACCTGTTGACCTTGAGCTTCTCTATGTTAAGGTGCAGAGCATACTGGAGCATCTCCATAAAACCTGCCTCGTACTCGGGCACCGTACGACGTCCTTTTTGTAATGCGTTGAAATCATTGAGCTAATGCTCAATGAATTCATCTGAAAGATACCTCTCTAGGAAGCGTTCCTCAAACAGTTCCCATGACACGTCTTCAATGGCCATGTTTAGCTGCGGCAGAAGCGTCTTCCACCATAGAAGAGCACTCCCCTTCAGTTGAATGACCACCATGTGGACCTTCATGTTGGAGGTATAATCACAAAGTGCAAAGCACATTTCCATATTCTCCAGCCATGCCTCGGCGGCTGCGCCATCCGGGGAACCAAAGAACTCAGGAAATTTAACCTTCTCGAGTTCATGATGAATACTACCTGTAGCGGCCGGTGTGCACGGCAGAACCTCAGCGGGTGCCAGTGCCCTGGCCTCGTCTCTGTCCAAGTGGTTGATCAGAGCCTCGGACATGTGCTGAAAGGATCTCATCATCCCAACAACATCACCAACCGCTATCTGCTCCTGTTTGAGATCTTGCTCACCTCCCTGGGGGTTAGACCCCTCAGGCCTGGATGCTACTAGAGGCGTCATGCCTCCTCCCCTAGCACCCCATCATCTGCCTCCGCGGCGTCCTCTAACCATGATTACGTACACACACACAATCAACTCGATTAGTAATAGTATAATCAAATCTAATCATGTCAATGAAAGCCGGAGTGAATCCCAAGTCGCGGGTCGAACCCACTCCGATACCATATGTAACGATTCTCCTCGTTATGAAAACAACTCTGATAATAGGTGCAATTTTTTTTTTTGTTTAAAAGTGTGTCCACGCATGTAGAAGGGAAATAGACACACTTGACTCTACGTCGCCACCCAATGACTAACAAGACGCAACCACGACGATCACAACAAGAAGACATAAGGTGCACAACTGCAAGCATTAAATGACCATAGACATAAGGAAGAATCCATAACAGTAGATTGTACTATTTCTACACAGGAAAGCAGGGCGTTTAATGTTAGTTTTCTACTCCAGAGAGAGAGAATGTCAGATAGGCTCCTGGCCGACTGCTCAGGCAAAAAATAGTAACCCGACGATGAGCAAGATGCAAGCAAGACGAACGCGACAAGATGACATACAACGTACAATAGGAAACTGCATGCATTAACAACAATCACTCAGAAATAAGTCATACTGACTACCCCTCCATCCTACCTTCCAATGGTTAGGACCTCCAAGACAAATAAGCAACGCTCAAGCCCAGGTTCCCATCGATTTTAACCATTTAAGGTCTCAGGGCTGGTGACTATTCTGAGGAACATGGAGGTGTCTAGATCCTGCCTGACAAAAACAGACCAAGCAATGAAATTAATACATCCAAGCACAACAAAACCGAGAATAAACATGTCCTCTATGGAGACGCAAGATGAAAGGACTCAGACAATGACTAACCAATATTAATGACAAGGAAATGTCTATGACTCAACAATGATTGATTACCAACCAATTACTCCATTTAATTTCATTAACCAATGAGTACATTTAGCATAAGGTAAATCTAATTAATCTCAATCCCCCATTTATTAAGTCATGAAATCTTATTGTGCTTTGTTCAAGGACAAGCAATTGTAAGCTATCACTAACAGCAAATGGTAAGAGCATTGTCACAAAACGATGCCCATGGTACCCTTATATCACAACGAATTGCATTAGCAACCATCACATTTCAATTTTGTATTAACTATAATAATTAAATATGACATCCTTACCATAAATGATGAACCCATTAACATTTATCTTACTCTGGAAAATAGTATTAGTATAAAAAGTTACACTATTGCCTTAGAATTACATTACCTTACATGCCTTATAATAACATTCCATTACTTATTACCTTATCTGAACATCTCGTTATATCACATTACATTTCATTTTATTCAACAGAATGCATAGTGTCAAGACTTTATGGAAGGAAAACAGATCTATTCCAATCTAAAATGTAAACCCCAGCAGCTGTAATGTAATCCACCAATTCCTTTTGATCTTGTTCTAAATCAACAGTGACCATGGTGATATATTAAACTCTGTTGCCCATTCATTAAAATTGCTCCACCATATTTAATTAACCTCAATAGATATTTTATCAACTAGCAATCAATACCAGCCACCTGGTCTATTCAACATTCTGGTATGATATAAATAAATTTTGGGTGCTAACTATCATCTTTTTAAATATAAAAAAATGTAAAGGAAATCTAGTGCTATCGTTTGAACTGTCCCAGGTCCCGCGCTAACATTCTGTGTTAAGTATTTAGAAACTAACATATAGTAATGAAATAGCCACCATTTAAATAGCAATGAAATAAATAAAATGGCAATTAAATAACACGACAATTACGGAACAACTAGATATTAGGAAGGTCAATCCATGAATTCTTGCTTCCAACATATCCGATCAATAATAATTTAAGACAACTCATAACCGACCAAGATCCAGCTGTAATAAAACATTCATTCGCTAAAGGTAAAGATGCCCAGGTATAGAAATTCTGTCCCATTCAGCAAGACGCAAAGGCGTATTAAATTCTGCCCCATTCAGCAAGACGCCCAGGTGTAAAGGATACTCTGTCAAAACAGCGGGATGCACAGGTGTAATTAACTCCTATCCAAGCAGCAAGACGCGCGGGTGTATGGTCGTCAGAATTTTAGGGTTCAGGTAAGAAGTTACTGTTGGTGCAATAAAGACATTTTCTAAACTACGACAATCTCCAAACTGGCATTAAGGATGCGATGACCACCATCAGGCACTGAAATGCCAGGTTTAACGGATAGACAGGAAGCTATACCACTCGGCGCATTTACATGCCAGAAACCATAGCTACACCAGTGAATTGACCACCGGTATTGAGGGTTTAAAGCGCCTCAATCAGCATACAAACACTAAATTAAAAGCTAAAAAAAAAAAAAGAGGGTAAGAGCGAGTCAAGCTGGCTAACTAAAAATCGTCTTTAAACCATGTTGAATGCAAACACGAATGCAAGAAGGGGAAAAAGCCGCCAGGAAGGCATGGTGAGATCGTCCAGAGGTCATGGGGGTGAATGGTTAAGAATTGCAGTGGCAACCGGTACACAGCCACCAATCGTCTACCTAAAGTATAACCGAGCATTTGTGTCATGAGCACGAATTTGCTGTGAAAGGAGGGGTGAATCGCAGACTTTAAATATGGATTCATCAACCTCGCCAAAGGAATGGCTATCAAAATCGGGATAAATCTCCAAGGATCGATATCAGAAATATCACCAGGAAAATGACGCAGGTAAGGTTCATGGTAGTAGGAATTAGTTGTCTGCGGTTAACCAGAATGGTTGTCCAGAATTGGTGAGGTGGAATCTGGGTATAAGACACGCGGTCACTAGCAATGGAACCTCCAGTATGCAGAACATAAAAGAGCATTCTAGGTCCACCACAGAGCAACATAAGAGTAACGAGATGCAGACCAAGGGGTCAATGCAGAGAAAGGATTGCAGGTAACTTTAGAGAATTGGCGGGAGTAGGTAAACAACAGGTGCAAAACATAAGGGGACTCACAGGGTAAAACATTAAGTGCAGGTTCACAACCTTACCAGGAAGAGCATACAAAGAAGGTGCAGGGTTCAGATCTCCCTCCCAAACTGTTGTATATTGTATAAATAAAATTTCGCCATCACCAGGATCATATTAGACATGAATTTTGACGTAAAATTACCATACCCAAAATGTAAAAATTATAAAATTAGATATAAATTACTTAATGTAAAACTTTAGCTATCTCTCAGTCCCGATAGATATAAACTACAGTAAGTATATTCAAATTCGAGCAGAATCGTCGGGTACAATTATCCTTCCAGCATGATACAACTGCAAAAAAAAATAACCCTTTTTAACTTCTGTTCATCATGACCAAGTGTAACCAAATTTAGATTCTGAGCATAAGTTTGAACACAAAATACTCTACAAATACAAAAAAAGCATACCGTTTCCTTATCGCTTGCCTCGATGACATCTGTGTGTTCCATACTGCTCCTGCTCTGCGCCACTCCTGCTCGCCGACCGTAGAGACTACACCGGTACCTCCCAGCCAATCGCTAGGGGTATTTTGCTTCCCCCTTGCCCCCCAAGCCGCAAAGGGGCCACACACTATCCAGATGGTAGATCTATCTTCCCAGCTCGCCTTGCAAGGATGAGCTACCACTCCTATCCGAGCTGGAAA
>JASDQU010436138.1:24366-50740 GCA_032191745.1 Picea mariana | reverse complement strand
TTCCATTCAAGTGTATTAAATATCGAGGATAAGATATCATGGATATATCTTACAAGTAATGGTTCATATTTTAAAATTAACTTTTGTTATGTTATGGAGATATTTATTTGTAGTTAGAAGAAAAGGATATGGTAGCATCCAACAACTAATAGAGTTTTGATAGAGTGAAAGCAGAGCTCTCAAGTGAAGAATTTGTAGAAAAACCTTGCAGCAACACATGTTGTAATTACTTCCAGTTGGATATTTGAATTAAGTGGAGAGGAAAAGTGTATTTCTCAAAAGAAAGTGAGTAAGTGTCGAGCCAAATAAGAGTAGAGAAGTGCTCAGAGGGTTCCAGTGGAGAGAACCTATAATACCAAAATTCCATAGTTCAATATGAAGCTTGGTGAGGTATTGAGTGGTAGGTAGAGGAGACTTGTTATAGAGAGGGGATTGATGTAGATTACACTATACTAGGATATGTTCACAAAGGTAGAGGTGAAAATTACTACTGAGGGTCATTATGAAGGTTCTAGAAGAAGTCGCAACAAAGGAAAGGATTTTTCCAAGGAAAAATGCATAAAGAGGATGACTTAAGAGGAACTTGAAAAATGATTGGTTGAGTTAAGGATACAACTCAATTACATTGGAAAACTGCTACAAAGGTGTAACGTCCTCCTCGTTACGACTACGACTCTTTAACAGGTAATTTTATTTTATTTTTTTTTATTTTTTTTTGTGTGTTTAAGGTGTGTGCGCGCGTGTAGAAGTAACAGACATACTTGACTCTATGTCGCCACCCGAAAACTAACAAGATGCAACCATGATGTTCATCACAAGAAGACTGAAGGCACATGACAAGTAATGGCCAGCAATAAATGACCATAGACATAAGGTGCACAACGCAAACATTTAACGACACACTGGGTTATGCATAGTACTAACACGGAGGGAAGAATCCAGAGTAGTAGATATTACTATTTTTGCACAGGAAAGCAGGGCATTTAATCTTAGTTCGCTGCTTCGGAGAGAGAGAAGGTTAGATAGGCTCTTGGCTGACTTCTCAAGCAGAAACTAGTAATCTCTGTCAGGTGTGTCGCAAGAGTGGAAACCCTGCCTTTAAAGGGCCCGTGACTCTTGATACGGCACTGGATTCTTTACACGAATAATCACACAAACAGACAAATCTCATAAGGCTACCTGGGGCGTCTACATCCCACTCGACAAGACTGATCCCATACTGAGATGACTCAACCAAAATACAGCTGGAATCAATAATATAAATGCTTTGAAATCCCTATCCCCAAGCTCATACTTGTCTTTTCATCCGATGAATTGTGTTAAATGTGTTTGGTTGAATGCCTATTTATACAATTTGGCGCGAAACGAAACGATACAACGTGTCTTCATTTTTTCCAACCGACGAAATTTACTCAACAAGCTTTGGGCAGAAAGAAGTTTTTTTCAGCCCAAAACCTTGGAAACTGTTCAGTTTTGACGGTTTTTGTTAGAATTTAGTCTTTTATCCAAAATAATATTTTTTCAGCTGAAAGATTATTTTAGCCGAAAACATGAAATTGGGGCTGAAAACAAAATCCAGAGAATTTCCCCAAGCTTACCTGAACTTCGGAGGTTGCAAACTTTTGAAAATATTGAGAATTGGGTTTCAAAAATGACACCAGCATTTCCAAAATTGAATATACTTTCAATTCCTATAATTTGTTTTCATTTTCTTTATTTTTATCTAATTTTATTTAATTTTTAAAAAAATCATCGCATAATATTTTCAGGAGACATTATGATTCGATGAAATGAAATATCGGTATCTCTAAAAATATATAGTGAAACATTTAGAAAAAAAAATATTCATAATCCTTAAATTGTTCTTTTCAAAAGGGTATATTTATATTTTAATTTTAAGTAAAAATTAAGATAGATACAAGGTGTATAAAAACATGTGTTTAAAATCTACAATGTTTTTAGCTTGGTCAACTTAAAAAAATTCTAGAAATTATAATATTCATCCGTTAGATTCAAAATTATAGTCATAATAAAAAAGAGTCTCTATAGATTGTTGCATTATATTTCGTTTCTTAAAAACATAAGTTTAATAATAGATACATTGTTGTAGGAAAAATTAACTCATTATCATTCCTTTCATGTTTAAGGAACATACTGTTAAACAATTGTCAAATTGACATATCAAATCGTGATTAAAAAAATTTGAGAAATAGTCATTGGAAATCTAACAAAATTCTTCACAAGTTTTGTTTTTACTGTAAAGTGAAATTCTAAATAAAAAAAATTCTTTTGTATGCCGGAAGTTGAAGAACTTGTGAAAATACAGTTTTTTTTCTCATAAAACAAGCAAAAGTGTAACCCATMTTCATGATTTCACCCAACAGAGAATCTAATTTGATCAAGAGAGAGCATGTACAGAGGAKCACATGAGAAGAGTACAAAAGCATTGTGCAAGAATTTTTCCATTCAAGTGTATTAAATATCGAGGATAAGATATCATGGATATATCTTACAAGTAATGGTTCATATTTTAAAATTAACTTTTGTTATGTTATGGAGATATTTATTTGTAGTTAGAAGAAAAGGATATGGTAGCATCCAACAACTAATAGAGTTTTGATAGAGTGAAAGCAGAGCTCTCAAGTGAAGAATTTGTAGAAAAACCTTGCAGCAACACATGTTGTAATTACTTCCAGTTGGATATTTGAATTAAGTGGAGAGGAAAAGTGTATTTCTCAAAAGAAAGTGAGTAAGTGTCGAGCCAAATAAGAGTAGAGAAGTGCTCAGAGGGTTCCAGTGGAGAGAACCTATAATACCAAAATTCCATAGTTCAATATGAAGCTTGGTGAGGTATTGAGTGGTAGGTAGAGGAGACTTGTTATAGAGAGGGGATTGATGTAGATTACACTATACTAGGATATGTTCACAAAGGTAGAGGTGAAAATTACTACTGAGGGTCATTATGAAGGTTCTAGAAGAAGTCGCAACAAAGGAAAGGATTTTTCCAAGGAAAAATGCATAAAGAGGATGACTTAAGAGGAACTTGAAAAATGATTGGTTGAGTTAAGGATACAACTCAATTACATTGGAAAACTGCTACAAAGGTGTAACGTCCTCCTCGTTACGACTACGACTCTTTAACAGGTAATTTTATTTTATTTTTTTTTATTTTTTTTTGTGTGTTTAAGGTGTGTGCGCGCGTGTAGAAGTAACAGACATACTTGACTCTATGTCGCCACCCGAAAACTAACAAGATGCAACCATGATGTTCATCACAAGAAGACTGAAGGCACATGACAAGTAATGGCCAGCAATAAATGACCATAGACATAAGGTGCACAACGCAAACATTTAACGACACACTGGGTTATGCATAGTACTAACACGGAGGGAAGAATCCAGAGTAGTAGATATTACTATTTTTGCACAGGAAAGCAGGGCATTTAATCTTAGTTCGCTGCTTCGGAGAGAGAGAAGGTTAGATAGGCTCTTGGCTGACTTCTCAAGCAGAAACTAGTAATCTCTGTCAGGTGTGTCGCAAGAGTGGAAACCCTGCCTTTAAAGGGCCCGTGACTCTTGATACGGCACTGGATTCTTTACACGAATAATCACACACACAGAAAAATCTCATAAGGCTACCTGGGGCGTCTACATCCCACTCGACACGAATGATCCCATACTCAGATGACTCAACCAAGTACAAAAATAATTAAGAACATCACCGAACTACAGAAAGCGCATGTACGAAGGACTCAGACAACGAATAACCAACATTTAAGACAAGGTATTTTCCACGACTCACTTGGCATTAAACACAACCAATTACTCCATGAATTCCATTAATCGACGATTCATCCAACCAATCCTTAGAAAAAGGGTAAATTGAGGGAATTCCAACCCGCGTTTACCCAATTGTAATAATCCATGATACTTAGTTCAAGACCTCACAGATCATGTGTCGTCAATATCAGCAAAAATTTCAATAGCATTACCAAAAATAACACTGCCATTATATCTCTTATTACCACGACTTGCAATTAAAATAATAATCAAATTACCCACCATGTTATCAACACCAACCTTATATCTTCATTTTAAAAATGAAATAAAGTGTTGCCTTTACATATTACCCACCAAATATTTTGATGAAGTCACTCCATACATAGTACAGGAGCAATAGATTACAAGGGTAACGGTGCCATTACATAAAATTAAAATAACTTAGCAATCTAACAAATCCACTACATTACTTAGGTATGTTTCTAACCCCATCTCACTTTCTATACCACCATAACCCTTCAATTAAATAATAATGAAATTACATTTTACTACTAATAATAAGGTAACAACCACACCAACGTTACCATAACCTAACCGAATCTTCACTTTTGCATTACAACAAAATTACTTAAATAAGGTGTTTACCTTTTACTTGCTCAATCAAATGACATTATGGTAACAAGCCCTAACCTAGTTGTGACATTACCTTTACATTACAATTATTCCATTAAAATAAGGAATTTACATTACATTTGCTATAATCATTGACATTATGGTGACATTTCGTACCTAATCATATCATTACTTTTTATAATAGCATTTCAATTTAATAACCAGGAAGTCACATTTTATTTATTATTAAGAACAATTGTAACTACCACAACACAACCAGAATAGTCCTATCGATGCCTTATTACTGAAAGCACTGCAATCTAAAATGATAATAATCTTTCGCTTAAATTGTTACCATTAACAATGGAATCATAATATCATCACCATAAAACGACAATTATAATAGCACCATAATATTAAAATGACAATATTTAACCAGAATCTTTAAAACAATAGTATTAAACCATAACATTAAATGATAATATTAAAACCCTAAGATTAAAACGATAATGTTAAGACCAGATATTAAAACGTTAAAAAGTATTCACCAGAATTGGAAGGCCAAGATTGGATAATAAAATAAAATAAAAATAAAACCTTTCACTTAACAACTAATCTTCTACATTCAGAGTTTGGAAACAGTGCGGTCATTAAAGGTCTGGTAAAAGTTTACGACAACAATGCAATCAGTAAAAAGTAAATCATTGTGGAATAATAAATAAATGGTAAACAGACAGTAATCAGGGAGGGTCGAGTAGATACACCTGATGTCCGAACAAGAGCCCTAAAACCATAGACCGGCATGGGTAAATGCATAGATGGAAGGGCGGAATGTCGAGCCCATGAGGAAGACGCCAGGGGGAAAGAATTTCGTTGCGCATTAAGGAAAATGCAGAGAGGTGTGAAGAAAAAAAAAACAAAATTCAGTTTGGAGACAACTCAGAAATAATCCTTGCACATTGAAGAGGTATTTTTACTTGGCAACCGCCACCAGGGAGTAGGAACGTAGGCGAAAAATCAAGCCAAACGCAGAGATCAAGTGATTGGAAAATGTGGGGTATCCGCCATCAGTTGCCAAGAGTTACCCAAAAAACGCAGAGGTTATGTAACACTATAAACTCAGAGACAAGCAGTCCAAGACCGTGTTGGTACCCGCCCACAAAATCACTGAGAAACTCACACAGATTCAGGGATATGCAGCCGAATTTCGTGGGTGTATTATCCACCAAATTGCATGGTCTTACCACCCAGAAACGCAGAGAAACCAACGACAACACCCATGCAAGGAATTTACCAAAAGCGCAAGGAAATTACACCCAAACGCAGAGACTTTCCACTAAAAAAAACTCAGGAATATACATTAAAATAACGCAGAGAATATCACCGTAAAAACGCAATGATTTTTAACCCCAAATCGTAGAGAATTTTTGGTCCATTGCCACACTAAGTGGAACAACAAACGCAGAAGAGATTGTAGAGTTCGCAGGCGCGAATCTGCGGGGTAAACTCCGGCAAGATAAACACAAGATTTCAGAGAAAAAAACACAACAGACGAGAGAGAGTGTGTTGGAAGCGCAAGGGTATTCTCCTCCATTTCGCCACAGATTTAGAAAAATAAAATAATAAAAAAAATACACAGCAGATCACAGAGAAAAGTTTTAACAACACCGCAGAGATTAAAAACCGTTATCAGTGGATGAATCAGACAAAAACAAGTTGTCGACAAGGGTTAAATTCACAGTTAATTATAAATTCATCACTCAACAGTCGTTGGATAGAGTCAGGAGGTTTCACAAGCATTGTAACAATTATTCTATGCGAATCGTCAAGGAAAATGACAGATGCAGCAAACATTATATAAAATTTCAATGCCATTTCACTTTTCCAATAAACAGTCAGATCTACATAAGTTCTAGTGCTTTCTATTCTACCAAATAAGTGACCATACCTTTGCCTCTTCGCTTGCCTCGAATGATGACCCCGCGCTCTCTGTCACTCCTACTCCGCGTCGCTCTCGCTCGCCGACCGTAGAGACTACATCGGTACCTCCTAGCCAATCGCTAGGGGTACTCTACTTCCCCCTTAGCCCCCCGAGCCACAAAGGGTCCACACACAGTATAGATAGTATACCTAGCTTCCCAGCTCACCTCCAAGGCTGAGCTACCACTCTAATCCCAGCTGAGAAAGTCCCAACTCCTCACAAGCAATCAATCCAGTCCAAATTCAGCAGCATAACAATACCTAACAGCCCATCCCTTTTCCCTTCATCCCCCTTTCTTTTATGGAGTTTTTGAGCCTACCTTGCTCTAAATCATATTTAATTTAAGTTTTTAATGAAACCCTAAAAATTTATTTGTTTTACAAGTGTCACTCATCCCTACCTTTCTCCATAAATTATTTTATTTTTCTTAAAAGATCATTTCCCTATTTTTATTATTCTCTTCCTTTCTTTTTTTTTAAAAAACTAAAAGGTAAATGCGCTAAATAAATATTTTCATTTATTATTATTATTATTATTATTTATTTAATTATCTTATGTTCTTTCACAAGTTAGGAAATAATATAAATGCGCTAATTAATCTTTTCATTTATTATATTTTTTTTTTATTTACTTATCTTTTGTTCTTTCACAAGTTAGGAAATAATATAAATGTGCTAATTAATCTTTTCACTTATTATTTATTTAATTATCTTATGTTCTTTCACAAGTTAGGAAATAATTTCTTCTTTGCAAAAAAAATTTAAACCATTAGTTTTAATTTAATTCTTACTCTCATTATTTACTCCCAGAATTTTATGAAGACCTAACTATTACTTAAGTGGGTTTTTGTTTGAATTTTTTTATTTTTTTTTATGCTAGGGCCTTTTCTTTAAGGTTACACAAAAAATTTACCCTAGAAAAGTCTTAGGCTTAGGATTTATATTCTGAGCTAGGCAACAATTGGTTAGGGAAGTTGTTTAAGGATTTCTTAAGGCGTTATTGTCTTAGGGATATTTAGGTTTGTTTCCTTCATCCACATTAATGCGACATGCCCTTCAGGACGCACCACGTGCTCCAAGGGTGCCACTCGCCTCGTTCGTTTCCTTTGCACGACGTGCCCTTCAGGATGCACCATGTGCTCCAAGGGTGCCACTCGCCAACTGGACTGATTGGTAGACATTTATAACCCCTGGAGTCAACACTCCACCAGGAAAACTTGTGGGAGACTAAGGGATCTAAGGAAGAAGGCCCCTGCCTTATTGCGCGCCCCTTAGAATCATCATGAGCGACTATCACAGTCTGCCCTCACGGCATCGTGGATCCTCTCGAACTAGGTAATCGTTAACCTACAGTTCGAGACACAGTGGGAGTGCTAGTAGGCGGTGGCAGGGCTGCTGTCCACCCCTCTCCCTCAACCTCTCTAGAAATCGTGTGTGGCCCCTTTACTCCATATGTGAGTCTGGTCGGCAAGCTATCGTCAGCCTGCATCATCGACAATTGTGTCAGAACATGTCAACATCAAATCATCAAATCAATGAAATATCAAAGTAAATAAATCAACCCAAATAGCACACTCCCTGACTCAATTCAGAGTCCAAGGGTTTCCACCGATGCCTCTGCATCCTCAAGGTCCAAAACCCTACACACTCAATACAACTGAGTCAATAGCACCTGTCTACATCAAATAGTAAAACATCATGTCGTCTATCATAACACATCATAATCAAGTATAAATGTTTTAACATCAGAAAAGTCCAAATCACTTGCGAGCAAGTGTCCTCAAATAATAAGTTTTCTCAGTGCGCCAGAGTGGGATGTTACATACACCCCCTCTTGGTCTAAACTTCGTCCCGAAGTTTCTCAGTTAAAGAGCTGAAATAAAAGTATCTCAGTATCATAAGTCTATCTATCAAACAAAAATGGAAAATGTTGGCGCATATCATATGCGTCCTCCCAGGTCGCTGAGTGCGGACTATAACTGTCCCACTGGACCTTGATCTGATGTAGCATTCGATGTTGTAACTGTCGAACGCGATGATCTAAGATGCAGACCGGCTCATCCATGAGCGCTCCCTCATCCGATACCTGGAAGGAACTCATGTCAATCATGTGTGTAGGATCACTAATATAATGTCTCAAAACAGATACATGAAAAACATCGTGCATATGCCTCAAAGAATCAGGCAAGGCTAGTCGATAGGCCATGGGCCCCTTTCTCTCCAAAATCTCGAAAGGTCCCATGAACCTAGGAGAGATTTTAGATCCCTTTCCAAACTTGATCGATCTCTTATGCAGTTTAACCCACAAGAAGACTCGATCATTGACCTTGTAACTACGGTCGACTTGGTGCGCATCGGCATAACTCCTCTGTCGATCCTGTGCTTCCTTAATCCTTTGTCTTATGGTTTGCATTTTCTCTTCCATTTCTTGGATCACTTCTGGTCGCACGAGGACCCTATCCTCAAGCCAATCCCAACTCAAGGGCGTCCGACATGGTCGCCCATAAAGAAACTCAAAAGGTGCCATCTTAATGGTGCTTTGGTAACTATTGTTGTAAGCGAACTCTACTAGAGGCAAGAATTCCTCCCAACGTTTTTGTTGGTCCATCATGTACATGCGCAACATGTCTTCCAAGGTTTGGTTCATTCGTTCGGTCTGCCCGTCGTTCTCTGGGTGATATGTAGAACTAAAATTTAGTTGAGTTCCCAAGGCCTCTTGGAAACTCGTCCAAAATCGTCCAGTAAACACCGATCCTTGATCGAATATAATCTTTTTAGGCACGCCATGCAGCCTCACGATCTCACTGATGAAAACTCTCACTATGTCAGGTGCTTGATACGTCGTACGCACAGGAATAACGTGAGCACTCTTCGTCAGAGTGTCTACCACTACAAAAATTGCATCGTGTCTCCTTGATGTCAGTGGCAATCCCACAATAAAATCCATCAACATAACTTCCCATTTCAATTCCAGAATGGCATGTGGTTGAAGTAAACCTGTCGGGTGTCTATGCTCAGCCTTTACCTACTGACACTCTAGAAATCTAGACACAAAGTTGAATATGTCGACCTTCATTCTCTTCCAGAAGAATAAGGGTTTAAGGTCTGCCCTCATCTTCGTGACTCCTGGGTGAGCCATGTAGAATGCTCTATGAGCCTCACTCAGGATCAACATCCTCAACTCGTCATTTGGTGGTACGTAAATCAGACCTCTAAACCTCAATAACCCATCGCTATCAAAAGAAAATCCCTCATATCGTGGTACCATCATTGTGTTTTGTCCGATAAAATCCTCGACTTCTTTGTACTAGTCATCATCACGCTGTAAAGTGAGAATCTTCTCACATAGATTCGTTTGAAGAGGCAACACCAAAAATATGCGTGACCTCTGACTCAAAGCATCCGCCACTCGGTTCACTGTTCCCTTTATGTAAGTAATATCGAAGTCATACTCTCTAAGCAATTCCGACCAACGCCGTTGTCGCGCGTTCAAGTCACTTTGCGTGAAAATGTGTTGCATCCCACAATGATCAGTCTTTAATTCAAATTTTTGTCCAACAAGGTAGTGTCTCCAAACCTTCAAGGCATAAATGATGGCTAATAACTCCAACTCATGCATCGCGTAGTTCTCCTCATGCCTCCTCAGCTTCCTCGAAATGTAAGCAATCACTCGTCCGTCTTGCATCAAGACTCCTCCTAAACCTTCCTTGGATGCGTCAGTGCATACCAAGAATTTTGTGTCCATGTCAGGGACTTTTAGTATTGGCGCTGTTTTCAACAACTCTTTAAGCCTCCGAAATGATTTCGCGCATTTCTTCGTCCAGACAAACTTCTTGTTTTTCTTCTGCAATTCCGTGATTGGATTTGCTATCTTCGAAAATCCCTCGACAAACCGTCGATAGTATCCTGCTAAACCCATAAAACTATGCACTTCTGTGAGATTTGTCGGTGCAGGCCATTCCATAATAGCCTCAACCTTGGCTGGATCCATGACAATACCTTCACCGGAGATGACATGCCCTAAGTAGTGAATCCTCGATTGATAAAAAGAGCATTTGGACAACTTCCCATATAATTTTTGTTCTCGTAAACATTGTAGTACCAAGCGCAAGTGCTCTTCATGCTCCTTTGTCGTCCAATAGTAGATTAAAATATCATCAATGAATACTTGGACGAACTTGTCCAAGTACTCGCGGAACACCCCGTTCATCAAACTCATGAATACCCCTGGGGCGTTTGTTAGTCCAAAAGGTAAAACAGTAAACTCGTAATGTCCAAATCTCGTCTTAAAGGAGGTCTTAGGGACGTCATCCTCCTTGATCCGTAACTGGTGATACCCTGATCGCAAATCGATCTTGGAGAACACCATCGCACCCTTCATTTGATCGAACAGATTATCAATTCTTGGTAAGGGATACTGATTCTTGATCGTAGCCTTGTTTAGTTGACGGTAGTCAATGCAAAGCCTCCATGATCCATCCTTCTTTCATATGAAAATAACTGGTGCACCCCACGGTGACACACTAGGATGTATTAGTCCCAAGTCCAACAACTCCTTCAGTTTCATTTTCAACTCTTGCAACTCCGGGGTCGACATTCGATAAGGAGTTCTTGCTATCGGTTAGGTCCCCAGTTTCAGGTCTATGGTAAACTCCAGTTCCCTTGCTAGCAACATCCCAGGCAACTCCTCTGGAAATACATCCGCAAAATCCTTCACCACTGGAAGGTGTTCGAGACCTTCTGCTACTCCCTTCTCATTTAGCGTGAGGATCGCATAAATTTTTCACCCCTTGCGCATACTCTTTCGTAACTGTAAGGAAGAGATGAACTACAGGGAAACTCCTTAGTTCCATCCTAAATCACACATCTCTGTCCTTCATCATCAACCAAGATCAACCATTTCGTCTTACAGTTGAGTATCGCCTCATGCGTTTCCAACCAATCCATACCGATCATGACACCATAAGATCCTAAGATCATGACGTACAAGTTGACCCTCGTGACAAACTCTCCCAGGTTAAGGGCACAGCCCGTAACCTTTCCTCCAACCTTCTGTTTGGCTCCCGAAGCCATATCCATGAAGCTAAACTCATCCTGTTCGACTGCCTTTACCTTAATACTTTATAGCGTTGCACCGGATATGAAACTCTCAGTAGCTCCTGGGTCTATCAAAATACTAAGGTTCTGGTCAACGATAGTACCTGTCGTCTCGAGCACAGTCGATTGGTCCTCTGCCTGGAAGTTATTCACCACTACATGAATCTGATGGGCCTTGCCCATATCTCCCACGGTAGCGGGTCTGGCTGATCCGGACGCCCTGGTCCTCTCCATAGGACAGTCGCACTAGCAGTGTGGCTCCCCACACAACCAACACCCCTTCTTCGGCCCAGTAGTCCTGGTACCCGAAGTAGAAGATGACTGCCCACCATCCTGAAACCCTGGTCTATTCTGTTGAACAGGCCTAAACTGCTGCTGCTGTGGGCGATGGTGCTACTGGTGCTATGGTCCCCGATAAGGTGTCTGCTGCTGAGGTGGCAGTCGTCGGGGTGTAGAAAAAGTGGATCCCCTCGGGAGGCCATGATATCTCTGCGTGTGTCTCACTGGTGTCTGATGCTGCGACATACCAGATGAGCCCTGCCCTGTTGGTCTCGCTGGAGTCCTAGTCTGACCCCCACTAATAAGATCCTCCTCTGCTATGAGGGCCTTTTGGATAGCGTCGTGCAAGGTTTGAGGCATCAATATCCTAACCTTTGCACGCAGGATGTCGTTAAGGCCAAACACGAACCTATTGACCTTGATCTTTTTAGTGTTAAGGTGCGGAGCATAATGGAGTAGCTCCATAAAATGTGCCTTGTACTCGGGCACCGTACGACCTCCCTGTTGTAATGCGTTGAACTCATTGAGATGACGCTCAATGAATTCCTCTGAAAGGTACCTCTCTTGGAACTGTTCCTTAAATAGTTCCCATGAAACGTCTTCAATGGCCACGTTCATCTGCGGTAGGAGCGTCTTCCACCATAGAAGAGCGCTCCCCTTCAGTTGAAATACCACCATGCAAACCTTCAGGTTGGAGGTATAATCACGAAGTGCGAAGCACATCGCCATATTCTCCAACCATGCCTCGGTGGCTACATTGTCCAGGGCACCAAGGAACTTAAGAAATTTTACCTTCTCGAGTTCATGGTGAATGCTACCTGTAACGGCTGGTGCGTGCGGCGCAACCTCAACGGGTGCCGGTGCCCTGGCCTTGTCTCTGTCCAATCGGCTGATCAGAGCCTCGGACATGTGCTAAAAGGATCTCATTGCCCCAATAACATCGCCAACTATTATTTTCTCCTGTCCGAGAACCTGCTCGCCTCCCTGGGGGTTAGACCCCTCAAGCGTGGATTTCACTGGAGGCGTCGCGCCTCCTCCCCTAGCACCCCGTCGTCTGCCTCCGCGGTGTCCTCTAACCATGATTACCTTCACGCACCCAATCAACTCAATCAGCAAAAGTATAATAAAATCAACTCATGTCAACGAAAGCCATAGCGAATCCCAAGTCGTGGGTCAAACCGGCTCTGATACCATATGTAACGTCCTCCTTGTTATGACTACGACTCTTTAATAGGTAATTTTTTTTATTTTTTTTTGTGTGTTTAAGGTGTGTGCGCGCGTGTAGAAGTAACAGACATACTTGTCTCTATGTCGCCACCCGACAACTAACAAGACAAAACCATGATGTTCATCACAAGAAGACTGAAGGCACATGACGAGTAACGGCCAGCAATAAAAGACCATAGACATAAGGTGTACAACGCAAACATTTAATGACACACTGGGTTATGCACAGTACTAACACAGAGGGAAGAATCCATAGTAGTATATCTTACTATTTTTGCATAGGAAAGCAGGGCGTTTAAACTTAGTTTGCTGCTCCGAAGAGAGAGAAGGTCAGATAGGCTCCTGGCCGACTGCTCAGGCAGAAACTAATAATCTCTGTAAAGTGTGTCACAAGAGTGGAAACCCTGCCTTTAAAGGGCCCGTGACTCTTGATACAACACTAGATTCTTTACACTAATAATCACACACACAGACAAATCTCATAAGGCTACCTGGGGCATCTACATCCCTCCCGACACGAATGATCCCATACTCAAATGACTCAACCAAGTACAACAATAATTAAGAACATCACTGAACTACAGAAAGCGCACATACGAAGGACTCAGACAACAACTAACCAACATTTAAGACAAGGTATTTTCCACGACTCACTTGGCATTAAACACAACCAATTACTCCATGAATTCCATTAATCAACGAGTCATCCAACCCATCCTTAGTAAAAGGGTAAATTGAAGGAATTGCAACCCCCGTTTACCCAATCGTAATAATCCATGATACTTAGTTCAAGACCTCACAGATCATGTGTCGTCAATATCAGCAAAAATTTCAATAGCATTACCAAAAATAACACTGCCATTATATCTCTTATTACCACGACCTGCAATTAAAATAATAATCAAATTACCCACCATGTTATCAACACCAACCTTATATCTTCATTTTAAAAATGCAATAAAGTGTTGCCTTTACATATTACCCACCAAATATTTTGATGAAGTCACTCCATACATAGTACATGAGCAATAGATTACAAGGGTAACGGTGCCATTACATAAAATTAAAATAACTTAGCAATCTAACAAATCCACTACATTACTTAGGTATGTTTCTAACCCCGTCTCACTTTCTATACCACCATAACCCTTCAATTAAATAATAATGAAATTACATTTTACTACTAATAATAAGGTAAAAACCACACTAACGTTACCATAACCTAACCGAATCTTCACTTTTGCATTACAACAAAATCACTTAAATAAGGTGTTTACCTTTTACTTGCTCAATCAAATGACATTATGGTAGCAAGCCCTAACCTAGTCGTGACATTACCTTTACATTACAATTATTCCATTAAAATAAGAAATTTACATTACATTTGCTATAATCATTGACATTATGGTGACATTTCGTACCTAATCATATCATTACTTTTTATAATAGCATTTCAATTTAATAACCAGGAAGTCACATTTTATTTATTATTAAGAACAATTGTAACTACCACAACACAACCAGAACAGTCCTATCGATGCCTTATTAATGAAAGCACTGCAATCTAAAATGATAATAATCTTTCGCTTAAATTGTTACCATTAACAATGGAATCATAATATCATCACCATAAAATGACAATTATAATAGCACCATAATATTAAAATGACAATATTTAACCAGAATCTTTAAAACAACAGTATTAAACCATAACATTAAACGATAATATTAAAACCCTAAGATTAAAACGATAATGTTAAGACCAAATATTAAAACTTTAAAAAGTATTCGCCAGAATTGGAAGGCCAAAGTTGGATAATAAAATAAAATAAAAATAAAACCTTTCACTTAACAACTAATCTTCTACATTCAGAGTTTGGAAACAGTGCGGTCATTAAAGGTCTCATAAAAGTTTATGACAGTAGTGCAGTCAGTAAAAATTAAATGACTATGGAATAATAAATAAATGGTAAACAGACAGTAATCGGGGAGGGTCGAGTAGATACACCCAATGTCCAGACAAGAGCCCTAAAACCATAGACCAGCACGGGTAAACACAGAGATGGAAGGGAGGAATGTTGAGCCCATGAGGAAGATGCCGGGGGGGAAGAATTGCGTTGCGCATTAAGGAAAATGCAGAGAGGTGTGAAGAAAAAAAAACACAGTTCAGTTTGGAGACAACTCAGGGATAATCTTTGCACATCGAAGAGGGATTTTTACTCGGCAACCACCACCAGGGAGCAGGAACGCAGGCGAAAACTCAAGCCAAACGCAGAGATCAAGTGATTGGAAAATGTGGGGTATCCGCCGTCGGTTGTCAGGAGTTACCCAAAAAACATAGAGTTTATGTAACACTATAAACTCAGAGACAAGTGGTCCAAGACCGTGTTGGTACCTTCCCACAAAATCAACGAGAAACTCACACAGACGCAGGTATATGCAACCAAATTTCGTGGGTGTATTATCCACCAAATTGCATGGTCTTACCATCTAGAAACACAGAGAAACCAACGACAGCACCAACGCAAGGAATTTACCAAAAACGCAGGGAAATTACACCCAAACGCAGAGACTTTCCACTAAAAAAAAACTCAGGAATTTACATTAAAATAACGCAGAGAATATCACCGTAAAAACACTGGGATTTTTAACCCCAAATCGCAGAGAAGTTTTGGGCCATCGCCACACTGAGTGGAACAACAAATGTAGAAGAGATTGTAGAGTTTGCGGGCATGAATCCATGGGGTAACCTCTGGCGAGATAAACACAAGATTTCATAGAAAAAAACACAACAGACGAGAGTGAATGTGTTGGCAGCGCAAGGGTATCCTCCTCCATTTCGCCACGTATTTAGAAAAATAAAATAATAAAAAAAATACAGAACAGATCGCAGAGAAAAGTTTTAACAACAGCGCAGAGATTAAAAACCGTTATCAGTGGATGAATCAGATAGAAACAATTTTCCGACAAGGGTTAAATTCACAGTTAATTATAAAATTCATCACTCAGCAGTTGTTGGATAGAGTCAGGAGGTTTCACAAGCATTGTAACAATTATTCTATGCGAATCGTCAAGGAAAATGGCATATGCAACAACCATTATATAAAATTTCAATGCCATTTCACTTTTCCAATAAACAGTCAGATCTACATCAGTTCTAGTGATTTGTATTCTACCAAATAAGTGACCATACATTTTCCTCTTCACCTGCCTCGAATGATGACCCCGCGATCTGTGTCACTCCTGCTCCGCGCCGCTCCCACTCGCCGACCGTAGAGACTACACCGGTAGCTCCCAGCCAATCTCTATGGGTACTCTACTTCCCCCCTTAGCCCCCCAATCCGCAAAGGGGCCACACACAGTCTAGATAGTATACCTAGCTTCCCAGCTCGCCTCCAAAGCTGAGCTACCACTCTAATCCCAGCTGAGAAAGTCCCAACTCCTCACAAGCAATCAGTCCAGTCCAAATTCAGCAGCATAACAATACCTAACAGCCCATCCCTTTTCCCTCCATCCCCCTTTCTTTTATGGAGTTTTTGAGCCCACCTTGCCCTAAATCATATTTAATTTAAGATTTTAATGAAACCCTAAAAATTTCTTTGTTTTACAAGTGTCACTCGTCCCTACCTTTCTCCATAAATTATTTTCTTTTTCTTAAAAGCTCATTTCCCTATTTTTATTATTCCCTTTCTTTCTTTTCTTTCTTTTTTTTAAAAAACCTAAAAGGTAAATGCACTAAATAAATCTTTTCATTTATTATTATTATTATTATTATTTTATTTAATTATCTTTTGTTCTTTCACAAGTTAGGAAATAATATAAATGCGCTAATTAATCTTTTCATTTATTATATATATTTTTTATTTACTTATATTTTCTTCTTTCACAAGTTAGGAAATAATATAAATGCGCTAATTAATCTTTTCACTTATTATTTATTTAATTATCTTTTGTTCTTTCACAAGTTAGGAAATAATTTCTTCTTTGCAAAAAAATTTTAAACCATTAGTTTTAATTTAATTCTTACTCTCATTATTTACCCCCAGAATTTTATGAAGACCTAACTATTACTTAAGTGGGTTTTTGTTTGAATTTTTTTATTTATTTTTATGCTAGGGCCTTTTCTTTAAAGTTACAAAAAAACTTTACCCTAGAAAAGTCTTAGGCTTAGGATTTAGATTCTGAGCTGGGCGACAATTGGTTAGGGAAGTTCGACAATTGGTTAGGGAAGTTGTTTAAGGATTTCTTAAGGTGTTATTGTCTTAGGTATTTTTAGGTTTGTTTCCTTCATCCACATCAATGCGATGTTCCCTTCAGGATGCACCACGTGCTCCAAGGGTGCCACTCGCCTTATTCCTTTCCTTTGCGCGACATGCCCTTCAGGATGCACCACATGCTCTAAGGGTGCCACTCGCCAACTGGACTGATTGGTAGACATCTATAACCCCTGGAGTCAACACTCCGCCAGGTGAACTTGTGGGAGACTAAGGGATCTAAGGAATAAGGCCCCTGCCTTATTGCGCGCCCCTTATAATCATCGTGAGTGACTTTCGCAGTCTTCCCTCACGGCATCGTGGATCCTCTCGAACTAGGTAATCGTTAACCTATAGTTCGAGCCACGACGGGAGTGCTAGTAGGCGGTGGCAGGGATGCTGTCCACCCCTCTCCATCAACCTCTCTGGAAATCGTGTGTGGCCCCTTTACTCCATATGTGAGTCTGGTCGGCAAGCTATCGTCAGCTTGCATCATCAACAATTGTGTCAGAACATGTCAACATCAAATCATCAAATCAATGAAATATCATAGTAAATAAATCAACCCAAATAGCACACTCCCTGACTCAATCCAGTGTCCAAGGGTTTCCACCTATGCCTCTGCATCCTCAAGGTCCAAAACCCTACACACTCAATACAACTGAGTCAATAGCACGTGTCTACATCAAATAGTAAAACATCATGTCGTCTATCATAACGCATCATAATCAGGTATAAATGTTTTAACATCAGAAAAGTCCAGATTACTTGCGAGCAAGTGTCCTCAAATAATAAGTTTTCTCAGTGCGCTAGAGCGGGATGTTACAAAAGGAAAATAGGGGAAAACTAGAGAAAAGGTTGGAATGTAAGGAAGAGAGTCAAGTGGCATGTAGTGAAATTGTTTGAAATAAATTTGAGGAGAAGCTTCAGGATTTTAAAGCATCGGTTGAGTTCTTTGCTAAATAAAGAGAAACTCAAAGGTGTAGAGTTCAGGAAAAGGCCACTGATAGAGGAGGAAGTTCACTTTTGTGAACTAGAGCAAGGAGATATCCTTAGAGAGGATAATGGAAAATGGAGACCCGTTGAGAGTCTTCTGAACTACTTGGAAATTTCTGATCAGCATGATGATGTGCCGATAGAGGAAGAAAATGAGGCTAGTAAGCCTTATGTTTTTAAATATGATAATTTGTGTATGATTGCAGGTTGTGTGAGAGAAGAAGTTAGACAATCATCTGGAACTATCATAAATACTACTAAAGATGGAGATATGCTTTCTGAAAGCATAGCAGCAAAACAAAATCATTTTTTTCTTTTTATGACGGGAGATGATATGTTATCTCATGAAGGTAGCCAAGGATATGGCTACACAAAACTTGCAAATCAAATTATTGAAAAGGTAGATGCTAATGAGATTTTGATAAGGTGTTCATATCAACACAAGAAGATGATTCCAAAAGAGCTATATGAGAGACTTGATGTTGCATTAGAGTAGAGCAAGATGATACTAGGAACATCAATAGAGACTTTAGAGTCTCATAGCTTTACAACTGATCATTGCTTTGTGTTTGCAGCTGCTAAAGAAAGAAAAGGAAGACATATTCAAAATCATGTCAAAGAGAAGGAGAAAAAATTGTCGAATGAAGATGATCAATACCTAGATCACTTTTTAATTAAGTGATGCATAGATGGAGGATCAGTTGCAGGAGCTTGTTGTTACAGAGAACAAGGAAGAGGTTAAGAGACAACACTCTGATATAATGCTCACTGACTTTGATGAAGAACATAAGATGTTTGAGGATTGGTTGATCAATTCAAGCATTGATAATGGAGATTGCATAATTGAAAGTAATAATCTTGAAGATATAATTCAATTTTCTATAGAGTTCGATATCTCAAATACTTTGAGATAGAAATAGGAAGAATACATGTAGCATCTAGTCAACAACAACAACAAATTTTAACAGTAAGTTTTTAATAGTATGTACTAGCCAAAGGATAGACTAGACATGGAGTATGAAGAAATGAGGATGTTTATGGTGAATATGTCTCAGAGAAGGAATACTAAACAAAATAAGACAATCAACAACAACATGGAAAATGGAAAGTTGTAGACAACAACAAGGCAACAAAAAGACAACAAGACAAGAAATCACCAACATAAAGTATGGGATTCAGGAGGACTCTAATATATGGAAATCATGATCCAGAGATAATAAAAAGTTTTCATTCCTTGGGAGTTTGATGTAGGAGCATCCTACCTCCAAAATAAATCAATTTTTACTACACCAAGGGGTCTTGGGTTTATCTGAATTTAATTGTGTAAATGACGAAAATTCCTATGTTTAAAGGAATTCTAGAAGACTTGTATTAGTTGTGGAATGCATTCTAATTAAGTTGGTTCTCGAGAGTTGTGAGGACTTAGATAGATCTTAGGGTTGGTTGTATCTCTCTTGAGTGCATTGTGGATCTAGAATCAAGATTTAGTGAATCTAGAGGATCCTATGGATTTGTCTGAGATTTTTTAGGATCCAAAATAGATTGTAGATTCAGAATCCTTGTGTATTAAAATTCTAAGCCTACGAACACAAGGTGTGGCCAAATGAATGTAGAATAGGCCAAGGAGTGTGGCAAATCAAATGAGGAATCAGGTCAAGAGTGTGGGAGTGTAAAAGGCCATCAAAGGAGAGAGAGGCCTATTGTAAACTCTGTACAATATTGTATGATTGTTGAATGAAACCACTCTTTTTCGAGTGTTAAATGGAGTTGATCATTTAAATATATCTGTCTAAATTGTGTGAGTGTTTAAATCCATGCTATATTGAGTGATGCAGTTTTTAATCTATGAACACTGAGAAATCCCTCTTATTATGTGTGTGCAGGTTCTAGCATTAGAACATATTTCTTACATTGCAGTTTGGGTTGATATTGACGATTGATCATTGAAGATATTTATGTCCCAATTGTCAGTATGCACCAATTGGGTTCATAGATTGGATCAGTTGAAGCCAGAATGAGGAAATATCGAGTCTCATTTTGTGTGCAGGTTGTAATAGGGCTTAACCTTTGTATGAAGGAATGAAGAAACAATAGTCATCCGATCGATATCGACATTCGATCATGACCATCAATTGTTATGCACAAACTTTTTGTTTATGTGCTAAGAGTCGATGAACGGATTTAGATCTCACCTAGCTAGATCAACGATTGGATCCATTCTTGCATTCAAGTTTGATACGATGGTAAATGATTTCAGATTTAGTATATCAGAGTGTGAGGTTAAAGAAGTACTCCACGAAGGGAGGTATTAGTAATGGTTAATATCGATCATAACATGGACAAGATCAATTGTTGGAAGTGAATTTTCAAATAAAGAGATCAATGATTGTAAGGAATCAATATGGAGAACTGTTATTGTGACTTTCTATCTAAGAAATAGAACATCGGAAATCCCACTAGAGAAGAGACCTGACCAACGATGGAGATTGGTTTAGAATGGTTCAGATCGAGGGATCATAAGAGGATGCATGGAAACATCCCATTGACTATCGGAGTGGGGTGATCAAAGTTTAATAGTTGAAACAACTTTGATAGAGAAACATCGATCAATGATTGAGACATATTTGGAGATGAATAGATCTATGGCTACTAGAGTGACCCATGGTAGTGGATGAAGATGGGATGAATGGAATCAACAGATGAGAATATGACACATGGAATCCAATGTGTAGTTTCCTACAATGAAGGTATGACACACAAAAGTGGATATCAGTGATTGGTGACTGTAGTTATTATGGTAGATCAATGATGAAGAAGCTGCAATTGTTTGGAGTTTGAGAGGGAGGAAAAACATTTTCTGAGTGACAGTTTCAGAATGTTGCAGCTGACAGGAGTTCGATAGTGGAACTATAAATAAAGTAAAGTGGATGTCAAATCCAGACCATCCATCAGGATGATTCTATAAGCCAAATCAATCATCTATCGGAGTAGTTTATTTGGAGTTTGTTCCAAGGTAAAAAGTATAGAGGGACGACAATGAAGAATATTCCCTTGTTGCATCTATTGATGTGTATATATATAAATCATTCAATCATGATAAATTGAAGGCCAATATTAGAAGATGAAATAGTCTGAGGTGCATTATGGATCGTCCATTTTGTGACAGCCAACGGTGGATTTCTAAAAGGAGAAATTTTTTTATGGTCTACAGAGAATTACCCTTGAGAACATGAGCACTTGGTTGCGGCATTTGGTCATACGATGACACAGGTAGAAGAAGGGGGCATAACAATAAATTTTAAACAACATATTTAACACTTGGTCTTATGAGTTTGGAGTTCTAGTGACTGATGTGAAAACAAAGTTTAGGAGAACTACGTTCAGATGAAATTTGGGTCCGCATGAAGGTTAAAGAGTAGTTGTACTTAAGAACGACAACATAATTAAATCAAAGAGTTCAACATATTGTGGGTTTAAGGTAGGGATTTCATCAATGCCACTGTTTTATAGATTTGTATAATTTAAATTGTTTTTTTATAATTTATTAATGATAATTTTCACTTTTTCTCATTAAATATTTTCAAAAATGTTTTATAATTATATTTATCGTTATTAAAATTGAGTAAAAATAAATTGCACTCTAATAATAATTTCAGTATTTTTGATTAAATATTTAAAATAAAACTCTTATTATTCAGTAAATTAAATCTGCAATTTAGTAAATTAAATTTTGATAAATATAGAACATTTATTTTTTCAAATGTGTTTTCACTTATTCTCATTGTTATTTTAACATTATTATTATTACAAAATTATCCACTCAAACATAGTTTTTCTAAATTATTAATATGGTAGTTGGTATCTTTTAACTCACAAGTATGACAGTGAAATCGAATTCTACAACCTATTTCATCATTACCCTCTATCTTACTCAACTCCTTGCAATATTTATTTTTAAAGAAGAAAATGAGTTTTATATTAAAAAAGGGTTGTGGTGAGGTAAATTACTAATACCAAAAGAGAGATTAGGTCTTCGCCTTATATTCAAAATATAGTAGGGTTTATAGTTCTTCCTAAATATTTCAATAATCCAAAAAAAATTAGACTACACCAATTTTAAATATTGACTACCTAACATATTGGTGGACGAAACATGCAACTTAAAAATACATACTAAAACATAGAAAAAAAAAGGAATACTAGATGAATGCATGCTTTTAAACCTCTAAATCTTGGTTCTTCTTCACATAATGTTTTTCAAGATACTTAAGACTATGTTTCTTGTGCTCTACAATGTAAAGGTTGTTACATTGTTCCATTGCTTTCTGATGAATTTGCTAAGGGGTCAATAATGCCGACTAAGAATTAGTTGAATGTGAGTTTTGGTAATATGGTGGGTTCACTACACTACCAAGGATGCCAAGGTGACATATAATCCAATGCATAAGTTGCATAACTAAGTTGATGTGTAGAGAGACCTCTGGTTACTATTAATTTGGGCATCCATAAAAGCATACACCTACATGTGAAAATTATGTAGGCCCACTACATGTTTGGTTGTGTCTATAGTACACATTTCTCTACTTTCAATCATTTTTTTTTATCTTTTTGCTCAAAATTTGCCTCCCGACAATCCCACTTGAATCAAACTAGATTCAAGTGTTTATAACACCATAGTACTCTTCTCCCACCTCGTTCATGCAATGCTTAAGAAATTTCTTAACCTCCCCTAATTCACAAGAAATGCACTTTCTACAAAATCAATGCACCATCTTACTCTGGGTAGACACCACAACACTAAGCCATAAGAAATAGAGAGATAGTCAATATTTTATGTAATAGAAAGAGCACATCTCCTTCAATATATGCATTATCTATGAATGTTTCCTATTGCAAAATCCATACATATTTCTCATGCTACAATTACATTGACTCAATGCACTTCTCACATGGGTTTTCAGGTATAACACTCACAAAACTATCAAAGTCATGCAATTGGCATAGTCATAGCTAGTGTGAAAATGCATAAATTCAACTTCATAACATTCTATGACTTTCTTATAAATATTGGTAGGATAAATTTAGTCGTTCACTAATTATTGATTAACCTAATGTTGTTTCTTCTATGTGAGTAGAATTCCAAAAAATTAGAGGAGCGTTTAGGTAACAAATGAAAAACTCGTATTTTCATTTTTTCTCACTTTCAACATCTCCTTAAATATTTTGTTATCTTACACTTTCATAAATTCACTTTAGCACTTCTTAATTGAAGAGGTATTCAATACACTCAAACACATGACAATGGACTTAAAAATTCTTTCAATTGAAGTGTACTCTCCACCTCGTGCTTGCAAGTGATCTTCGTCGATCATAAATAATTGAAGGTATGAAATACCTCCTTTGGGACATCTAAATTCAATATACGGTTTCCTATTTTCATGCAAATTTGTCACAAAAAAAAAAAAATTACTTAGGTAAATAATGGACTCGTTTCAAGTACTAAACATCTTTTATATTTTTGTTTCTTAAAATTTCCATTTCAGTATATTTTTCAACCTTTTAATTTTGAACATTTACTTCAAAATATATCATTTTCTACTATCATTCACTAGTGCACATAAGAGAAGGACCTAAAGACTCTTTTATCAAAGTATGATCTCCACCTTGTGCTCACAAGTGATATTGGTGGATAAAAAACAAGTACAAGTTTAAAACACATCATTTTTCACACCATAATCAAACTAGCACTATTTCATGATGTCGAGCTCATCCCTCTAAAAATAAACTAAAATTAAATATTTAATTGATTTAATAATATTTCAAGGTATGTTTTAGGGGTGAAATATTGCTAGTTCGCTATTTTTTGAAAAACTATATTTGTCGATTTGGTTTAAATTCACCTATTTTTTAACACAAATATGATTAAATTGATAATATTCATCGAAAAGTTACAAATTTTAATGATGAATTATATGATTTTGATGGAATATTCGCCTATATATTATTTCTTATTTTTCAAATGAAAATAGTCACTTAGAGTACTATACATATGTATAATATTTCAATCCTTAAAAAATACCCTTGATTCCTCTGTGAAGGTCACAAAAACATGTATAAACTATGTTAATATTTTGTGAATAAGTCCAATTCACATATGATAGTTATTTCTCATATGAATCCTAGTTGTTTTCCAAGGGAACTTATTGGATGTGCAGAAACCAAAACAAATGGATGCACTCTTGAGTGTCGATGATGAGGTCAAAGTCAATCATTTAATGGATCCACCCAACTCTTTTAAGATATGTATTAACCCTTGATGATCAGAGGTCTTATGCTTATAACATATCATAAATAGGTATGTTAGTGATAAAATTATGTTTTACACCAAGTGGCTTTTGTGGGATTTAGGAAGAAATTGAAACAAATAGTTGGTGTTCTCTTGGACCTACCCCAATAACACTTTGTTATAAGTCTTTTCTTCAGATATTCACTTGTCCTCTTTGATGGTTCCAACTCCATCCATTGAGAGAAATTCGAAGGTCCATTTACAATTTGAGTATCACATGAATGTGTTATTTCTTTGCAAGACATCGTATGGAACTTATCTCTTTTATACTTAATTTCTTGTTCCTATGAGATAATAAAAAAATAAATAACTGCAATGAAACACCAACTCCTAGGTCTTTGGATCCTCTTCCTTTGCTCAAAGGAATTTCTACTATTTTTGTCTCCCCTATAAGGCATGATAGGTATCCTTTAAATCCTTATACATATCCATCAACACTAAAACTTACATTATCAAGTTCATTTGTTTCTAAATTAGATTCTTCAAGCTCTACGCATTTTAAATCATTTACATCCCAACCATCCTCGATGTTTTGACCCGCCCATAACCTACCATATGTGGCTAGAATAAATATATCTACGGATAAACTCCTTAATGATAATATCCTACATGATGAAAAAATTTCAAACATTCAACCAAGTTACTCTCCGACACTCCAAAATTTGAGGTTCATCTTAGAGAATATATGTCCAATCATGTCATGAACTTTAAGATATGGTGCTCCTACATTAGCATCATGACAACTTATATATTTTCTATGTTACATTGATATACACTCATAGGGGTGATCACTAAATGGTATATTGAAAAATCATTCGATACCCATACAATCTATGAGTCCATAGAGAAATATTTATTTTTCCAATTACCAACTAATATGTTGGAGAATCATGAAATTAGATAGATCAAAGAGATAAAAATTCCAAGAAGATGTCATGTCTAAAGAAACCATTAAAACACTTAGGCATAAGTGGTCATATCTCATCTGACCCATTTGGGATCATTATATAACTTTTCATCTATCTTGGTACTTTTTGTGTGGAAAAAATGTAGGAATCGACTTGCAAGACCCATTTTAGTGGTAGGTCCTAGTTTGGAGATTTTGGGTCATAAACCTTCTAGAGCCATTTTGAGACATAAAATGAATTGTTTTTTGGGTTAACCACTTTCCAAAATAGGCCCCAACCCCTTGATGTTTTTGTACACATCAATACCCTTCCAATAGTAGAAAAATCACCTCCACCAAAGCTTATATGCAGAGGTTATGCCTCTCACAAGTCGACCTACTTTGTTGACCACCATTGTGCCAAATGGGTTGCACATAAACACCGATTACGCACATATGTGTGGATATCCATGTATGCAATTTAAAGAATATTTTAGAAGGTCCAAAACCTTATTTTTAATTGAGGGTTGAGGATGCAAAAACCCTAAACCTAGATGACTATTGGGCTATGTTAAATACTATGATACTGGGACGAGAAAAGGTTTAATTATTTATCATTATACTTGTTCCATAGTCAAGAAGTGCATACATGAGTGGTATTTTAATAGAGTTAAAGAGGATTTGGGATATTCTATAGGATCCATTTTTGGAAAAGTGTTAAAGGAAAATACATAGTGACTTTCCCTTTCTTTGTACTTTCTATTCATAATCGAATAAAAGTGCACAAAGCATAGGCCTCACCTTATGTGAGGTCCCCAATTCGTTATGACTACAAGTGATTAAACAAGAAGGCGACGATAAAAACAATTGAACCACACAACCTGACGACGAACACTCGGACGTGGATCAATAATAGAC
>JASDQU010436137.1:78859-89100 GCA_032191745.1 Picea mariana | reverse complement strand
GTTCTTGTTCTTGTTCTTCTTCCTGTTCACAATCTATGTAGAATAATTTATTCTCACCACAATTATGTCCCTTACTGTACTTGTTGTCACAATTAAATCATAAACCTTTTTCTTTTCTTTCCTCCAATTGTTGAGGTGTTAACCTTCTAGGTTAAGGTGTTTTAAAAGAAGGATCACTATTCTCTCGATAGATGTTAGGATTGGTCCTTCTAGTAGCCATAGCCATATTTTTAATTTCAACATTTCTTTCCACCCTAAATACATTCTCCAATGATTTGGTTTCCCAGAGGTGAACCTCATGTTGAATGTTATCCTTTAAAGTTTCTATAGATAAATCAATCAAGTGCTCATATGGAATATATGTTACATTTATATTCAATCTTTGGAAGTTCTCAATGTGCTATGTAACTGAACCCTTTTGCTTGAGATTTATCAATTGGCTAAAGAAGGTATTTCTCCTTGTATCTTCATAGTGTGCTATTATTTTTTACGTGAAAATTTTCCAAGTGATGAGTGATTTGTGAGAAAAAAGCCATCGATACCATAAAAATTGATTGGGTTATAAATATAAAGAAGCAATTCGTACATTTTATGTATGTGGCACATTATGTAGATCAAAGAATTGCTACATCTGAAGTATCCATGTGATTGGGTCCTTTCCATCAAACTTCCTCATATCGATCTTAGGAATGTGGTTGGTCTTCAACCCAAAGTTGGAGTTTCTCCATTCTTGATTCATCTTCCTTGTGTCCTCATCATGAATTTCATTGGATACATTTTTACTTTCAGGTGTCCTCCCTATTAGGAAATTTTTCAATCCTTCCATGATCTCCTTTTTTAAACCATCCATCTTCGTATATGTTATTGCCTCCAATTTAGCTTCAGTTGAATCCATCATCCCTTGTAGTTCATCTTTTGTCATTATCTTCTTTTGTAATTCATTTATGTCCCTACACATTTCTTCATCTTCATCAAGAGTCCAAGTAGGACTATCTGGAGGCTTATTTGGTGTATAATTTCCCTTTTTTGGTGGCATGTTGGCCAACTATCACTTTTAAACCTTGATTTTGAGGTGGTTTTGGTAGACAATCTTTCTTCTACTGTATCTCCAAATTTTTGGCCCTTCTGGGTATGGAACTTTTTTTTTTGTAGTTATCTGATATTTATTCTCTACAATGCCACAGGTCTGATCAAAATTGGATGTTCCAAGTGAAATTTACGGTAACTTCCCCACAACTTGCTGATTTTTGGCCTTTCCAGGAGATCCCACTTGTATAGCGTGCCCTACACAAAATAATTGATACAATATTATGAAACTTCTACCAGATATACTACGGATTGTCCACTATCTAATGAACCAGTCTCACTCATTTTAAATACTCTAGGAAGAAGTTATGATTTTTTTACCCAGAACACTTTCTTGAGACTAGTCAATACAATTAGCCATATACCCTATCTTCCATGGGGTGTATCTACAAATGTAAGCTGACCCAGAAGATGAAATTTTTATCACGGATATATTACTAATTTCTGTGAATAACCTCTGGATTTCAGGGTCTAATACGTTACAGAAAAATTTTTATAGCGAAAATTACACAATGACTCAATTCATGATGATTCTAGAACCCTATCTTACACAGGTTGTATCTCCGAAAGTATAAGGAATTGGGAGCTGAAATTTTTACCCAAAGTACCTTGATCTGTCTACTAAATATCCTCCAAGGGATTCCTTTTGAAGCATCATAGAAAAACAATTATAGAAAATATTCCAAGGTGTCTCAGATGCAGCAGTGAAACCCTAAGACCTTGAGCTCTTACCATATGTTAAGAACCAAATATCAATATAGCATAGAAAAACCTCAAAATAAGTTCTCAATGCCTTGAAAAAAGAGATAATTTCAGTCAATAAGCATCTTTTATGGGGAAATATCCTTTTACACCACATAAATGTTCAAGTACAAAATGATTCCAAATGAAAATGTCTCCTTGGTATATATAGGAGACTAGGAGGTACAATTACAACTAATGGACCCAAGCCGACATAAATAAAATAACATTACTAATATAATATTCCCCAATTAAGGGGTAATGTGCCACTATTTAGGGCTTAATAGAACGGTACCACAATGATCAGTGCAAAGAGAGGAAGTCAATGGATAGATGCCAAATAGTGATTTCTAGAAAATGATAGGTATGACTGCAATCGGGGTGAAGAGAGGAATCTAATGGGATCGGTCTCAAATAAGGTTACAGGTAGGACCCAGACTTTTCTTTTAACTCATGTGGAGTTATACTTTGATTTGAATAAAATTGCATTGATGAAATGCCCATATTCTTAACAGGAAGAAATGTGTAGTAATTTTGAAACATGAATGAAGGAGGCAAGGTTGCACAAGAATAGATCTTGTCTGTTATTTTTTTGTTCCATTTTTGTCTCAGGGGTTAGGGTGTTAAGGGTTTCTAATGACAAGGGTTTTCCCTGTGTTATAGCTCTCTGATATACTTCTGGGGTCGAACAACAATACTCGACCCAATATCTTAAGGCACCAACTAAGGAGGCTAGATTGTACCGTTAGTCGTACTACAAGATTACACATATACTAAATAGTATCTTCCCAAGTGTTGTTATCTGTGGAATTATAGCAGTTAGGAAACCAATTGGTTTATCTATGGAGGGCTTTAAGAGATCTAGGCCAATTTGTATACATTTGTTGTTTGATGTGCTACCAATCGAAGGGATACCAATAGGGGTTATAAGGGTGGCCAACAATGTGTGCTTAAGAACCACTTGTAGGTCCTACGTGTATGCTTCCTTGACCACAGATTTATGCGTCGAATCACAAATCTATGTAGGTTTAAGACACTGGAACATGTCTCTACCCTAAAAAAAATAACCCACAATTCCTTCCAAGGAAAGTGCTCTGATACCACTTGTAAGGTACAAGATCTATTATAATAGTAGAAAACATAAATACTATAGAGAATAACAATTAAACAGTGAAATATATGAAATCACAGAACCAAAAAAATACCTTTATTGATGGGAAACAATGTTCACTTGCCTCTTTGAGGAGGAAACCTCCAGCAGAGCAATGTTCTATTACAATAATTCTCAATACAAAGACTTATCATGCCCTCGACTTCTATTTATACTAAATCTATCTACAAAAAGAACAATCTAGAGGAAGATCTTCTAGAATTCGAAGCTTCTATTAGGTCTTTTTTCATTTGACGTATTCTTCCTTATTACTAGGCCTTATTAATATCGACCTTTATTAAATGGAAACTATATTATTCTACCTACGTGAGTAGTTAGGGAGGTTAGGTCCATAACATAATTCCTAGGCTATGCTTCAATTTCTTCTTTAAATCTAGCTCATAGCTCTGAGACTTCACCCATAGATGTAAGGTTTTCCTAGAAATTGACTTGAACATAATATGAAATTTGATCTTGGTATCAAAATCTACAAGCCTTTCATTAAAAACCTGACAAGTAGCCTTAGAACTACCATAAAAAACTTGGCAGTCAAACATTTTAGCATTCATAGTCAAACACCTTACTTACATAAATTTCATCGAATATTTTTCTTCCAGATGCTAAAACGACTTGAGTAAGAAATTCATCAAACACCTAGATCCTTGACAAAATTCAAACACTTTTCTTGCAAACAAATCAAGAAATACATGCCATTCATCTGCAATACTTTTCCATTGATTGTGTGTAATCATTTTGTCAAACAGATGTTAAGTGGTGAAAAATTGATTATTATTTATTTTTTTTAGATCTAGAGGAATCAATAACTAATCATGGTTACTTAGGCGAGGCCTAGGTTCAAATCCGAATGACTACCACTATAACCCTTAGGCTAGTATCAAGTGCTCACAAGCAAACACCTAGCATGAAACTTATCACTTAACAAGGACCAAGACATCTCGAAGCCCACCGAGGTGGACCTCTATCCCAATGGGCATATACCCTTCTAGCCTTATAACAATGAGCCAACATATCACTTTAGTATCTTATCTTTTGATTGAATTCTTTCTCTTAGGAGAATTTATGTATTTCTACTTTTCAACACTTTTTCTTGGGTTTGAACTTCCTTTGTAGAACACTTATGAGGAGGATATTTCATAATTTGGGTTAGATTTAGCTACATTAATTCTTGTATTACTCTTATAAACATGAATATGGTATCATAGTGGGTGTAAACCATACTCTCTTAATTCTCTTGGATAATCTTAAAAACTATTGACTAGTGTCATCACATCTTATGGTATGAAACTATTATTTTATTGGATCATTTTTTATGGGTTCTAGAACTATAAATATTAATTTTTTTTTTGTATATATAAAGTTATTATTTTGCAAGAAAAAATGACAATTTCTATTCAATAAAGAAAGAAATACATTCTTCTGGTGCTCATGGAACAAAACAAAAAGAGAAAATTTAGGTGCTAAGGTACTTATAAGAGTATAGATGAAAGATGAAAACTCCACTTTCAAGATAAAAGATTAAGATACACAAATAATATAAATATAATTTCTTACCCTTTGAAAAATAATCATCAACTCTTCCATTTCTCCATTCTTCTTTGTTACCTCTTTCCACTCTTCTGAAGAAGGATCCATATAAATTAATTGTAAGTTGGGAGATAGTATATTAAGAGTTATAGAGGGAACTAAATATTTCTTTGAATCAAACAAATAAATTTCATGAAGTCTCCTTATTCCACCTAAAGAAGTTTTAGTAACAACTAAATCCTTTGAGGAACAAATCTTCATATCCATGTCTTCTATGTTAACCCACAAATGAGGATTGGACTCCCCTATCAACATTTGCAAATATTGATTCTCCTTCTTTTCATCATCATTTTTCATAAAATTTTAGCATGATAGAAATGTATTGGTAAATTAGGAGGATTAATCTAAAATGACATTTTCGTAATTGATATAGAATTAGGATCAAAATTTGGAAACCAAGGAGTTATAAAAATATGCACATTTCACCAAAAGAATAAAAAGAATCCTTTGGAACAAAAAAAAGATCTCACATTTCTTTGTCAAAGTGGAATTAATCCCATTGATATAAAGATGAAGTAGGAGACCAATAACATTAAATCAACAAATGACTATGTCATTTTCATACAATGAATGTAGATGGTTGAGTTTTGGAACTGTAATATCGACCATCAACACCTCCTCACCATGCTCTTCTATATAATCTCTATAAATAGGTGAAGGATTAAAATTATTAGGATCAACATATTGTTTTTCACTACATCCCTAAAATACATCCCAGTTCCCAACAATCATGCAATCACAATGCCAAAATAATAGTTGAATCATTTGAAATATGATGATAAAAAGGATGAAATATATCCTCTATTTTTTAATCCTTATAAAGAAGAAATGACTGGGCAATGTGAATTTGTAAGGTACCAAATCTATTATAATAGAAAAAAACATAAATAATGTAGAGAATAACAGGGAAACAATGCAATATATGAAACCACAACACCAAAATAATACCTTTATTGATGGGAAACAATGTTCACTTGCCTTTTCGAGGGGGAAACCTCTAGCATAGAAGCACTCTATTACAATAATTCTCAAGAAAAATACTTACCATGCCCTCGACTCCTATTTAAACTAAATCTATCTACCAAAGGAACAAACTAGAGGAAGATCTTCTAGAAGTGGAAGCTTCTATTAGGTATTCTTACATTTGACTTATTCTTCCTTATTACTAGGCCTTATTAATATCATCCTTTATTACATGGACAATACATTATTCTACCTATATGAGGGGTTAGGAGGTTAGGTCCCTAACATGCCATCCCCCTTAAAAATGACCTTGTCCTCAAGGCTTGAGATGCATAAATTGTTGCAAAATGGTAGTTGAATCCCAGGTGGCATATGATAGACTTGTATCTTTCCACTATAATAACACTTCCTTCATGGTGCGTTGATGGAGACCATGCTCACATTGGTCCAAGAATGCTTGTGGCTACAACTAGATGGAAACTTCTTCATCCAACTCAGAGAAACTCATTTGAGTTTGACTCTTAGTTGCAATCACCTTCTTTAAGCATGAGACATGAAAAACAATATGAGGCTTATAATTACTTGGAAAATCTAATTGATAGGCCACCTGTCCCACGTGCTCGAGAACTGTATTTCTGGATCTTCAGTGGAGTGGAAGGAGGGGCAGGAGTGGCGAGTTTAGGGCAGGGAAGAAAGGATGGTTTGTGGGTTTGAGAATAGACAACCTGTTGTTCTTCCTTAGCTCTTTTAATAGCTTCCACCCAAATTTAAGGGCGATCCATGAGGACATGGGCACAAATCTCATCCTTGAGGCCACTGATAAAACATTCTAGAAAAAAAACATCATACATGCCCTCTGTGTCAAAATCCAAGCGCTCAAAGGAAGATATAAAGTCTTCCACTATTCCAGAATGTTTAAACTTGGTCAAACGACCCAAATGGTGGGCGTAAGTGTCAAAGAATTCATAAATCTATGCAACAAATTATGTCCAAGGCTGATACCCTTAGCGGGCATTTTTTCTCCATTACCACCATTGCCAATGTGCTCAATCTAGATGGATAAAACCATACTAGAGTTTGGACAACTCATTAGTAATGTCGTACAAAGAGAAATAGTGTTCCATTTGAGTGACCCAACCTACCAGATCCAAGCCATCAAATTTGTTCACCTCCGTGGGAGGGGGATGCAGGTCCCGCTAAAAGTGGTTGGAAGGAAAGGATGTGGACTGGGAGGATTCATGATCATCATGGTTATAAGGTGTGGTAGAAGAGAATGGATCTGGGGCATGCTTAAACCAGGTGGTCAAATTGTTCACTACATCCTAGGATTGTTGACAAATGGTTGTCAATTGAGTGATGGATGTGGGAAGTGATTTGAGCCGAGCAAGCTAGGAGCTGAGGTTAGCAACACTGGAAGTAAGGGAAGAAACATTAATCTGGGTTTTCTCATTAGCTTTGTCCAAGGAAGTGAGACGTTGTTCTCAATCTTGGTTGTGGGTGTGGGCCATGGGGATGGGGAAGGGGGGGGGAGTGGAACCGCACAGAAAGAGGTTATCGGTGAACGGTACCACAATGATCATTACAAAGAGAGGAAGTCAATGGATAGGTGCCAAATAGGAGTTTTTAGAAGGGATCGGGTCCACGGGTAAAAAAAGGGTTGAAAACGATAGGTATGACTGCAATCAGGGTGAAGAGAGGAATCCAATGGGGTCGGTCTCAAATAAGGGTGCAGGTCGGAGCCAGACTTTTCTTTAAAATCATGCAGAGTTATACTTCGATTTGAATAATATTGCATTGATGAAATCCCTATATTCTTAATAGGAAGAAATGTGTAGTAATTTTGAAACCCGAATGAAGGAGGCAAGGTTGCAAGAGAATAGATCTTGTCTATTATTTTTTTGTTCCATTTTTGTCTCAGTGGTTAGGGTGTTGAGGGTTTCTACAGATAAGGGTTTTCTCTGTGCTATAGGTCTTTGATATACTTTTAGGGTCAAACAACAATAGTCGGCCCAATATGTTAAGGCACCAACTAAGGAGGCTAGATTGTACCCTTAGTCGTACTACAAGATTACACAGATACTAGAGAGTATCTTCCTGAGTGTTGTTATCTTTGGAATTATAGTAGTCAGGAAACCAACCGGTTTATCTATGCAAGGCTTCAAGAGATCTAGGCCAATCTGTATACATTTGTTGTTTTATGCGTTACCACTCGAAGGGGTACCAACAGGGGTTATAACAATGGCCAACAATGTGCACTTACGAACCACTTGTAGGTCCTATGTGTATGCTTCCCTGACCACGGATTTATGCGTTGAATGACAAATCTCTGTAGGTTTAAGACACTGGAACATGTCTCTACCCTAAAAGAATTAACCCACAATTCCTTCCAAGGAAAGTCCTCCGATACCACATGTAAGGTAGAAGATCTATTATAATAGTAGAAAACAAAAATACTGCAGAGAATAGCATTCAAACAGTGCAATATATTAAACCATAGAACCAAAATAATACCTTTATTGATGGAAAACAATGTTCACTTGCCTCTTTGAGGGGGAAACCTCCACCAGAGAAGCGCTCTATTACAATAATTCTCAATATAAAGACTTCTCATGCCCTCGACTTCTATTTATACTAAATCTATCTACAAAAAGAGCAATCTAGAGGAAGATCTTCTAGAAGTGGAAGCTTCTATTAGGTCTTCTTGCATTTGACTTATTCTTCCTTATTACTAGGCCTTATTAATATCGACCTTTATTACATGGAAAATATATTATTTTACCTACGTGAGGGGTTAGGGAGGTTAGGTCCATACCATAATTCCTAGGTTATGCTTCAATTTCTTCTTTAAATCTAACTCATAGCTTTGAGACTTCACCCACAAATGTAAGGTTTTCCTAGAAATTAACTTGAACATAATATGAAATTTGATCTTGGTATCAAAATCTACAAGCCTTTCATTAAAAACCTTACAAGTAGCCTTGGAACTACCATAAAAAACTTGGCAGCCAACATTTTAGCATTCATAGTCAAACACCTTACTTACATAGATTTCATCGAATATTTTGCTTCCAGATGTTAAAACGACTCGAGTAAGCAATTCATCAAACACCTAGATCTGTAAGAAAATTAAAACACTTTTCTTGCAAACAAATCAAGAAACACATGCAATTCATCTGCAATACTTTGGCATTGATTGTGTGTAGTCATTTTGTCAAACAGATGCTAAGTGGTGAAAAATTGATTATTATTTATTCTTTTTAGATCTAGATGAATCGATAACTAATCGTGATTACTTAAGCGAGGCCTAGGTTCAAATCCGAATGACTACCACTATAACCCTTAGGCTAGTGTCAAGTTCTCGCAAGCCAACACCTAGCATAAAACTTATGACTTAGCAAGGATCACGACATCTCGAAGCCCATCAAGGTGGACCTCTATCCCAACGGACATATACCCTTCTATCCTTATAACAATGAGCCAACATATCACTTGCAAGAATTAAACCCCTGTGAGGAGGATAACAATCATGCTACCCAACCACCCTAGCTATAAACCCTACGCCATAAATTCATTACTAATTATAACTCATCTCTTTGTATTTTAAGATGGGGTAATGTTTTCATTGACATGACCAAATTTTTATTAAATCTTTATCAAATTTGAAATTTGAGGAAATCCTCTACATTCTCATAATAACCCAAGTTACCATACTAAAGTTCACTAAAATCCATTTAATTTATCAAAAATGTATTAAATCTTTAAGAGAGCCCAAATACTTTTTTTATTAACACTCACCTAAATAGTTGTCAAATTGACTAGTTCATATTAGCTAGAAAGAAATTGGATTTTAATGGTATTTTTTTTTTGTAGGATTAAATTATTTGAGAGAAATTGATTTTAATGGTTATGAAATCCTTTGTTTGTGGGACAAGGAATCTCCTCTACTTAGTGATTTGACTATGAAAATCTATAGAAATATATATACTCTATCATCTAAATTTTAAATATATACCATACCATCTAAATTTTAATTCGTTACATTTTAAGAAATACTAATTAAATAAAAAAATATTTAGATTTATCAAATATGTGAAAGAAAGGGTCTAAGTACAATATTATACTCCTATGACACACCAAATTCAAATTCCATGTTCCTAGTTAATTGAGTGATGGTTGTGAGAGGAATGATTGTTATCCTCCCCACCCAAGTTCAATTCCCATAATAACATGAATAAAAAAAGTATGTTGTAATGTCACACATTCCTTGACCGACACACCAATTTTATTACGCCGAAAGGCATGGACACATTTAATAGGTCCGCCCGACGATTCAAGTTTTACAAGCCATTTTTTTGCAAGCCATCCTTTCGGGTTCACCAGCCACGAATTTGTGGCTGTGCTAGTCTTAATACACTTAATACACGACGTTAATTGGATATATAGCCTTTATTTTGGATGGATTAAAGCTTGTTGGATATATAGCCTTTATTTTGGATGGATTAAAGTTGGTCAAACCTTGTGGGAGGTAGACATTCACCGATTCTTTGTTTCTGTAACAGGAGAATCTGCTCGGTCCTCAACCATTGAATACGCAATTACGTGTCTCGGAATCGGAATAGAACTCTAACCATGGAAGTTGAGGCACATAGGCAGAGTGTTGCAACGCCAGAGAAATGGGGTAAGGCGTTAAGCAGGG
>JASDQU010436137.1:35531-56677 GCA_032191745.1 Picea mariana | reverse complement strand
GGATCTCCAATCCAACAGCTGCAGCTTCTGGTGCAAGAGGGATTTCCTCAGGTTCCATAAACTTTAGTGCAGCGGGATCAAAACGGAAAAATCCAAAATCATGAACAGGGTCACGGTAAACAGGATAAACCGGAATCTCCTCGCGATTGAGGAACGTAGCCTCGGCGACAACAGGACAACAGGCCCAGGTTCGACGACATGGCGATTGGTGAGAATGACCCCGCGTTGTTTATCGACGATGAAACCGGTAGCATTATAGACACCGGCTCTCTCTGTATCAAAATCACGAGTGGCAGTGACTGTTAACACCACCACGGCATTAAAAGCCCTGCTTAACGCCTTACCCCATTTCTCTGGCGTTGCAACACTCTGCCTATGTGCCTCAACTTCCATGGTTAGAGTTCTATTCCGATTCCGAGACACGTAATTGCGTATTCAATGGTTGAGGACCGAGCAGATTCTCCTGTTACAGAAACAAAGAATCGGTGAATGTCTACCTCCTACAAGGTTTGACCAACTTTTATCCATCCAAAATAAAGGCTATATATCCAACAAGCTTTAGTCCATCCAAAATAAAGGCTATATATCCAATTAACGTCGTGTATTAAGTGTATTAAGAATAGCACAGCCACAAATTCGTGGCTGGTTTGTAAAAAAATGGATCTATTAAATGTGTTTATGATCAATAGGTATACGTTTTTCGACGTAAAAAAATTGGTGTGTCGGTCAAGAAATGTGTGACATTACAATATACTTTTTTTATTCATGTTATTATGAATTTGAACTTGGGTGGGGAGGATAATAATCATTCCTCACAACCATCCATACTATACTCAATTGACTAGGAATATGGAATTTGAATTTGGTGCGTCATAGAAATATAATATTGTACTTAAACCCTTTCTTTCACATATTTGATAAATCTAAATATTTTTTTATTTAATTAGTATTTTGGTAAGATATATATTTAAAATTTAGATGATAGGGTATATATATTTCTATGGTAAGATATATATTTAAAATTTAGATGATAGGGTATATATATTTCTATGATAAGATATATATTTAAAATTTAGATGATAGGGTATATATATTTCTATAAATTTTCAAAGCTAACCATAAATTCCTTATCCCACAAATAAAGGATTTCATAATCAATTTATTATCTCTTTACTAAATCCCCATGACTTTTTAGATTTGAACGTAAAATCCCAATTCATAAATGAATAAAATAAATTATTTCAATTTCTCTAAATAATTTAATCCTAAAAAAATACCATTAAATTCAATTTCTCTCAAATAATTCAATACAAAAAAATACCATTAAAATCCAAAATCCAATTTCTTTCTAGCTAATATGAACTAGTCAATATGACAACTATTTGGGTGAGTGTTAATAAAAAAGGTGTTTGGGTTCTCTTAAAGATTTAATGCATTTTTATAAATTAAACGGATTTTAGTGAACTTTAGTATGGTAACGTGGGTTATTATGAGAATGTAGAGGGCTTCCTCAAATTACAAATTTGATAAAGATTTAATCAAAACTTGGTCAGGTAAATGAAAATATTACCCCATCTTAAAATACAAAGAGATGAGTTATAATTATTAATAGATTTATGGCCTAGGGTTTATAGCTAGGGTGGTTGGGTAGCATGATTGTTATTTTCCTCACTGGGGTTTAATTCTTGCAAGTGATATGTTGGCTCATTGTTATAAGGCTAGAAGGGTATATGCCCATTGGGATAGAGGTCCACCTCGATGGGCTTCGATATGTCTTGGTCCTTGCTAAGTGATAAGTTTCATGCTAGGTGTTTGCTTGCGAGCACTTGATACTAGCCTAAGGGTTATAGTGGCAGTCATTCGGATTTGAACCTATGCCTCGCCTAAGTAATCATGATTAGTTATTGATTCCTCTAGATCTAAAATAAATAAATAATAATAAATTTTTCACCACTTAACATCTATTTGAAAAAATGATTACACACAATCAATGGAAAAGTATTGCAGATGAATGGCATGTGTTTCTTGATTTGTTTGCAAGAAAAGTGTTTGAATTTTCTCAAGGATCTAGGTGTTTGATGAATTGCTTACTCAAGTTTTAGCGTCTAGAAGAAAAATATTCGATGAAATTTATGTAAGTAAGGTGCTTGACTATGAATGCTAAAATGTTTGACTGCCAAGTTTTTTATGGTAGTTCTAAGGCTACTTGTTAGGTTTTTAATGAAAGGCTTGTAGATTTTGATACCAAGATCAAATTTCATATTATGTTCAAGTCAATTTCTAGGAAAACCTTACATCTATGGGTGAAGTCTCAGAGCTATGAGTTAGATTTAATGAAGAAATTAAAGCATAGCCTAGGAATTATGTTATGGACCTAACCTCCCTAACTGCTCACGTAGGTAGAATAATATAGTTTCCATGTAATAAAGGTCGATATTAATAAGGCCTAGTAATAAGGAAGAATACGTCAAATGAAACAAGACCTAATAGAAGCTTCGACTTCTATAAGATCTTCCTCTAGATTGTTCTTTTTGTAGATAGATTTAGTATAAATAGAAGTTGAGGGCATGATAAGTCTTTGTATTGAAAATTATTGTAATAGAACGTTGCTCTACTGGAGGTTTCCTCCTCAAAGAGGCAAGTGAACATTGTTTCCCATCAATAAAGGTATTATTTTGGTTTTGTGGTTTCATATATTGCACTGTTTAATTATTATTCTCTATAGTATTTATGTTTTCTACTATTATAATAGATCTTGTACCTTACAAGTGGTATCAGAGCACTTTCCTTGGCAGGAATTGTGGGTTATTTTTTTAGGGTAGAGACATGTTCCAGTGTCTTAAACCTACAGAGATTTGTGATTCAACGCATAAATCCACGGTCAAGGAAGCATACACGTAGGACCTACAAGTGGTTCTTAAGCACACATTGTTGGCCACCCTTATAACCCCTATTGGTATCCCTTCAAGTGGTAGCACATCAAACAACAAATGTATACAAATTGGCCTAGATCTCTTGAAGCCCTCCATAGATAAACCGATTGGTTTCCTAACTGCTATAATTCCACAGATAACAACACTTGGGAAGACACTATTTAGTATATGTGTAATCTTGTAGTACGACTAAGGGTACAGTCTAGCCTCCTTAGTTGGTGCCTTAAGATATTGGGTGGAGTATTGTTGTTCGACCCGAGAAGTATATCAGAGAGCTATAGCACAGGGAAAACCCTTTTCTGTAGAAACCCTTAACACCCTAACCCCTGAGACAAAAATGGAACAAAAAAATAACAGACAAGATCTATTCTTGTGCAACCTTGCCTCCTTCATTCGGCTTTCAAAATTACTACACATTTCTTCCTGTTAAGAATCTGGGCATTTCATCAATGCAATATTATTCAAATCAAAGTATAACGCCACATGAGTTAAAAGAAAACTCTGGGTCCTACCTGCAACCTTATTTGAGACCGATCCCATTGGAGTCCTCTCTTCACCCTGATTGCAGTCATACCTATCATTTTCTAGAAATCCCTATTTGGCATCTATCCATTGACTTCCTCTCTTTACACCGATCATTGTGGTATTGTTCTGTTAAGCCCTAAATAGTGGCACATTACCCCTTAATTGGGGAATATTATATTAGTAATGTTATTTTATTTATGTCGGCTTGGGTCCATTAGTTGTAATTGTACCTCCTAGTCTCCTATATATACCAAGGAGACATTTTCATTTGGAATCATTTTGTACTTGAACATTTATGTGGTGTAAAAGGAGATTTCCCCATCAAAGATGCTTATTAACTGAAATTATATCTTTTTTCAAGGCGTTGAGTACTTATTTTGAGGTTTTTCTATGCTATATTGATATTTGGTTCTTAACATATGGTATCAGAGCTCAAGGTCTTAGGGTTTCACTGCTACATCTGAGACACCTTGGAATATTTTCTATAATTTGTTTTCTACGACGCTTCAAAAGGAACCCCTTGGAGGATATTTAGTAGACAGATCAAGGTACTTTGGGTAAAAAATTCAGCTCCCAATTCCTTATACTTTTAGAGATACAACCTGTGTAAGATAGGGTTCTAGGATCATCATGAATTGAGTCATTGCGTAATTTTCGCTATAAAAAATTTTCTGTAACGTTTTAGACCAATCCAGAGGTTATTCACAAAAATTAGTAAGATATCCGTGATAAAAATTTCATCTTCTGGGTCAGCTTACATTTGTAGATACACCCTGTGGAAGATAGGGTATATGGCTAATCGTATTGACCAGTCTCAAGAAAGTGTTCCGGGTAAAAAAATCATAACTTCTTCCTAGAGTATCCAAATTGAGTGAGACTGGTTGCATTAGATAGTGGACAGTCCGTAGTATATCTAGTAGAATTTTCATAATATTGTATCAATTATTTTTTGCAGGGCACGCTATACGAGTGGGATCTTCTGGAAAGGCCAAAAATTAGCAAGTTGTGGGGAAGTTACCATAAATTTCACTTGGAACATCCAATTTTGATTAGACCTATGGCATTGTAGAGAATAAATATCAGAGAACTACAAAAAAGAAAGTTCCATACCCAAAAGGGCTAAAAATTTGGAGATACAGTAGAAGAAAGATTGTCTACCAGAACCACCTCAAAATCAAGGTTTAAAAGTGATAGTTGGCCAACATGCCACCAAAAAAGGGAAATTATACACCAAATAAGACTCCAGATAGTCGTACTTGGACTCTTGATGAAGATGAAGAAATGTGTAGGGACATAAATCAATTACAAAAGAAGATAATGAAAAAAGATGAACTACAAAGGATGATGGATTCAACTGAAGCTAAATTGGAGGCAATAACAAATACAAAGATGGATGGTTTAAAAAAGGAGATCATGGAAGGATTGAAAAATTTCCTAATAGAGAGGACACCTGAAAGTAAAAATGTATCCAATGAAATTCATGATGAGGACACAAGGAAGATGATTCAAGAATGGAGAAGCTCCAACTTTGGGTTGAAGACCAACCATGTTCCTAAGATCGATATGAGGAAGTTTGATGGAAAGGACCCAATCACATGGATACTTCAGATGGAGCAATTATTTGATCTACATAATGTGCCACATACATAAAAGGTACAAATTTTTTCTTTATATTTATAACCCAATCAATTTTTATGGTATCGATGGCTTTGTTCTCGCAAATCACTCATCACTTGGAAAATTTTCACGTAAAAAATAATAGCACACTATGAGGATACAAGGAGAAATACCTTCTTTAGCCAATTGATAAATCTCAAGAAAAAGGGTTCGGTTACAGAGCACATTGAGAACTTCCAAAGATTGAATATAAATGTAACATATATTCCAGATGAGCACTTGATTGATTTATCTATAGAAACTTTAAAGGATAACATTCAACATGAGGTTCACCTCTGGGAAACCAAATCATTGGAGAATGCATTTAGGGTGGAAAGAAATGTTGAAATTAAAAATATGGCTATGGCTACTAGAAGGACCAATCCTAACATCTATCGAGAGAATAGTGATCCTTATTTTAAAACACCTTAACCTAGAAGGTTGACACCTCACCAATTGGAGGAAAGAAAAGAAAAAGGTTTATGATTTAATTGTGACAACAAGTACAGTAAGGGACATAAGTGTGGTGAGAAGAAATTATTCTACATAGATTGTGAAGAGGAAGAAGAACAAGAACAAGAACANAAGATTGAAGGATATATCAAAAAGAAAAGGGAAATAGTCCTAATTGATTTTGGTAGTACTCATAATTTCATTCACTATAAATTAGCCAAATCTCTCAATTGCTTTGTATATCTAGCACTAGAGTTTCAAGTAATGATTACAAATGGAGGAACTATACATTTCTTAGGAAAATTCCATAAGATCAATCTTACTATGGGGGAATATGTAACACATTCACCGATAACCTCTTTCTGTACAGCTCCACTCCCCCCCCTTCCCCATCCCCATGGCCCACACCCACAACTAAGATTGAAAACAACGTCTCACATCCTTGGACAAAGCTAATGAACAAACCTAGATCAATGTTTCTACCCTTACTTCTAGTGTTGCTAACCTCAACTCCTAGCTTGCTCCACTCAAATCACTTCCCACATCCATCTTTAAATTGACAACCATCTGTCAACAATCCTAGGATGTAGTGAACAATTTGACCACCTGGTTTAAGCACACCCCGAATCCTTTCTCTTCTACCATACCTTATAACCCAGAGGATCCTGAATCCTCCTAGTCCACATCCTTTCCTTCCAACCACTTTTAGTAGGACCTGCATCCCCCTCCCGTGCAGGTGAAAAAATTTTATGGCTTGGATCTAACAGTCTCGGTCACTCAAATGGAACACTATTTCTCTTTGTACAAAATTACTAATGAGTTGGCCAAACTCTAGTATGGTGTTAGTCATCTAGATTGAGCACATTGGCAATGATGGTAATGGAGAAAAAATGCCCGCCAAGGGTATCTGGCCTGGATGTAATTTGTTGCAGAGATTTATGAATGCTTTGACACTTAGACCCACCGTTTTGGTCATTTGACCAAGTTGAAACAATCTGGAATAGTGGAAGACTTTATAGCTTCCTTTGAGTGCTTGGATTTTGACACAGAGGGCATAAATGATGTTTTTTTCCTAGAATGCTTTATCAGTGGCCTCAAGGATGAGATCTGTGCCCATGTCCTCATGGCTCGCCCTCAAAGTTAGGTGGAAGCTACTAAAAGAGATAAGGAATAACAACAGGTTGTCTCTTCTCAAACCCACAAACCATCCTTTCTTCCCTGCCCTAAACTTGCCACTCCCGCCCCTCCTTCCACTCCACTGAATATCCATAAATAAAGTTCTCAAGCACGTGGGACAAGTGGGCTATCAATTATCTTTTCCAAGTAATTCTAAGTTCTGTATTGTTTTTCATGTCTCATGCTTAGAGAAGGTGTTTGGAACTAAGAGCCAAACTCAAACTAGTCTCTCCGAGTTGGATGAAGAAGGTTTCATCTGGTTGTAGGCACAAGAATTCTTGGATCAGTGTGAGCGTCGTCTTCATCGGTGCACCATGAAGGAAGTGTTATTACAGTGGAAAGATACAAGTCTATCATATGCCACATGGGATTCAACTACCATTCTGCAACAATTTATGCATCTCAAGCCTTGAGGACAAGGTCATTTTTAAGGGGCATGGCATGTTAGGGACCTAACCTCCTAACCCATCATATAGGTAGAATAATATATTGTCCATGTAATAAAGGATGATATTAATAAGGCCTAGTAATAAGGAAGAATAAGTCAAATGTAAGAATACCTAATAGAATCTTTTGCTTCTAGAAGATCTTCCTCTAGATTGTTCCTTTGGTAGATAGATTTAGTTTAAATAAGAGTTGAGAGCATGGTAAGTATTTATCTTGAGAATTATTGTAATAGAGCGTTTCTATAATAGAGGTTTCCCCCTCGAAGAGGCAAGGGAAAATTGTTTCCCATCAATAAAGGTATTATTTTGGTGTTGTGGTTTCATATATTGCATTGTTTCCCTATTATTCTCTACATTATTTATGTTTTCTGCTATTATAATAGATCTGGTACCTTACAAATTCACATTGCCCAGTCATTTCTTCTTTATAAGGATAAAAAAATAGAGGATGTATTTCATCCTTTTTATCATCATATTTCAAATTATTCAACTATTGTTTTGGCATTGTGATTGCATGAATGTTGGGAACTGGGATGTATTTTAGGGATGCAGTGAAAAAAAAAATGTTAATCCTAATACTTTGAATCCTTCACCTATTTCTAGAGATTATATAACATAGCATGTTGAGGAGGTGTTGATGGTCGATATTACAGTTCCAAAACTCAATCATCTACATTCATTGTATGAAAATGGCACAGTCATTTGTTGATTTAATGGTATTGGTCTCCTACTTCATCTTTATATAAGTGGGATTAATTCCACTTTGACAAAGAAATGTGAGATATTTTTTTGTTCCAAAGGATTCTTTTTATTCTTTTGGTGAAATGCACATATTTTTATAACTCCTTGGTTTCCAAATTTTGATCCTAATTCTATATCAATTACAAAAATGTCATTTTAGATTAATCCTCCTAATTTACCAATACATTTCTATCATTTACTATATTTTTAGGATAGTGAGAAATCTTTGGGAACTTACATCAATATTGTCTTGAGAGAGCTCTCACATTCATTTTTGTACATATGCTTACATTTATGTTGACACGAACCTTAGTATGGGTCTTCTACACAAAATGATTCTTAAATGGAAAAAAATTCAATGCACTTGGGTCTTGGATTATTAGAACATGACATATTCTTGTTGAATATGTCATCTCTCAAGCCATCCTCAAGCTACTTTTTTCCATGTTTATGTTGGTCCTAAAAGGTAAAAAGGGACAAGAAAAAATAATAAACGCTAAAATTTTATGAAAAATGATGATGATACGAAGGAGGATCAATATCTGCAAATGTTGATAGGGGAGTCCAATCCTCATTTGTAGGTTAACATAGAAGATATGGATATGAAGATTTGTTCCTCAAAGCAGTTAGTTGTTCCTAAAGCCTCTTTAGGTGGAATAAGGAGACTTCATGAAATTTATTTGTTTGATTCAAAGAAATATTTAGTTCCCTCTATAACTCCTAATATACTATATCCTAACTTACAATTAATTTATATGGATCCTTCTTCAGGAGGGTGGAAATTATATGGATCCTTCTTCAGGAGGGTGGAAAGAGGTAACAAAGAAGATTGGACAAATGGAAGAGTTGATGATTATTTTTCAAAGGGTAAGAAATTATATTTATATTATTTGTGTATTTTAATCTTTTCTCTTGAAAGTGGAGTTTTCATCTTTCATCTATACTCTTATAAGTACCTTATCACCTAAAGTTTCTCTTTTTGTTTTGTTCCATGAGCACCAGAAGAATGTATTTCTTTCTTTATTGAATAGAAATTGTCATTTTTTCTTGCAAAATAATAACTTTATATATACAAAAAATAAATTAATATTTATAGTTCTAGAACCCATAGAAAATGGTGATCCAAGAAAACAGTAGTTTCATACCATAATATGTGATGACACTAGTCAATAGTTTTTAAGATTATCCAGGAGAATTAGGAGAGTATGGTTTACACCCACTATGATACCATATTCATGTTTATAAGAGTAATATAAGAAGTAATGTAACTAAATCTAACCCAAATTATGAAATATCCTCCTCATAAGTGTCCTACTGAGGAAGTGCAAACCCAAGAAAAAGTGTTGAAAAGTAGAAATACATAAATTCTCCTAAGAGAAAGAAGTCAATCAAAAGATATGATGCTAAAGTTAAGTTCCCTTAGGCTTATAACACTTTGTATTTATATCAACTAGGTCTAGCTCAAGTGGTTTTGTAGAATGGATGTTACCCTTCCCACCTAGGTTTTATTCTTGCTAGGGACATATTGATACAATGTTGAGTCGTAAATAATCTGGTTTTCCTTGGGTACCATCCTTGGAATGAGGGGAACTAACAAGGGGTTTTCCAGGATATATATTATATTCCATTTTTTTATATACAAAAAGAGTGGACCTAATTGTTAAGAATACATGTTATCTCCTTGGAGGTTGTATGTTCAATTTTAGAATGGGTTAGTGTATGTACATGTGAATTTTTTTTTTATGTGGAACTAGATGTAAGTTTCAAACCTTTTTCAGTAATGCAATGCACACACAGATTCTTAAAAATAGAAAAGAACACAGTTGCAAGCACACATATACACAGAGATTTAACCTAGAAAACCAAACTAGGAAAACCAACAACTTGTTTAGAGACACTCCTCTAATTCCTATTCATCATCATCCAACTTTATTGTTACAATACAATATATAGGATCCCACGACATAAAAAACCCTCTAATCCATTGAACTAGATTAGAATACAACCCTAATTCCTTAAGTGGAGTTAGAAAACCATGGGCTAAGCCACAAATCCGCCAATGCACCACAAAACCACCAAAAGAGAAAAAGATGTGATGAAAATCACTAAAAATGGATGCAAAAACTGCTCATTTTTGGGGGGGGATATCACTCCCCTTGTGACCCCCTCGTTGTTCCTAGCACAATGAATCACGAGTGGGGTTTATATAATACATACCCAACATTCTCCCACTTTTTTTCTTTTTCTTTGCATACATGGGTTCACAAGATTACATAGTCAACGATCCAGGTTAGCAATGCACATTGTTTCTCTACACTAGGAGAACTTATCGATGCTCGTAGAATTTTTCAATGAATCTACAACATTATTCAAAGTGTCCACCTTCATCAAAAAAACCTTCTTGTCTTCAACCATGTATCTCACAAAGTAATGTTGAAAATCAATATGCTTTGTCTTTAAATGATAAGATGGGTTATTTTCTAGGAAGATTGCATTCTAACTATCACAATCTATCCTTACAGCTTGTTGTGCCAACCCAATACCTGAACACAATATTTTTAGCCATAATTCTTCATTGCTTGCATGAGTGGTTGTCGTGTATTCAACTTCTACAGTTGAGAGTGCCATTACAGATTGTCTTTTTCTCAACCCACTGATTTCTCCTCCAAATAGGTTTTAAACACAAACCCACTTGTAGATATTTTGTGATCTAGATCTCTAGTCTAGTTTTCATCACAACAAACCCATGTATGTAAAAAAATATGTCCAATCTTGGTATTTATTTATAGAAAAATCCATAACTAGTAGTGCCACAAAAATACCTGAAAACCCTCTTTACTATTCAATGCTCCTTCCCTGGTTTTGACATATATCTGCTCAAAACTCCCACTGCAAGTGAAATGTCTAGTCTTGTACAGACCATTTCATACGTCAAACTGCAAACTACACTAGCATATGGAGCACAAGCCATGTCCTCTTCCTCTTTCTATGTCTTGGGACATTGGTCTATAGACAAATTTACACCTAAATTAATAAGAACCTTGATCAGTCTATATTTCTGCATATTAAACATATGGAATATTCTCTAGACATGTTTCCTCTGATTTAACCATAGTTTCCTATTTTCACAATATCTTGCAATTTCCATGCCAAAAACGAAATTTGTAGCACTAATATCCTTCGTGTCAAATTTAGAGGACAACTGAGTTTTCACATCCTGGATAATCTCCTTGTTGTTTCCTATCAACAACATATCATGCACATACAAGACCAAATAAATAATATGATCACAGACTAATTTGGAAAACATATGGTGATCGTATTTTCTCCTTATGAAGACAAATCCCAATATATAAGTATCAGATTTTTGTAACCACATCCTTGGTGATTGATTTAACCCACATAGGGAAATTTTCAACCTAAATACCAACTCTTTATTTCCCTTAACTGTAAATCCTTCTAGGTACTTCATGTATATTTCTTCTTTCAGATCCCTATGTAGGAATATTGTCTTAACAACCATATGTTTTACTTCAAAAAAGGAACAAAAAATATAGATACAAGAAATCTAATAGAAGTTAACTGGACAACAGGAGAAAAGTTTTCACCAAAGTCAATTCCATCTACCTAGGAATAACTTTTTTCTACTAACTGATCTTTGTATTTCTCCACTTAGCATTTTGCATTCAACTTCTTCTTAAATACCCATTTTCTTCCAATGGGATTTATTCCAACCAAAAAGTCCACTATATCCCAAGCCTCATTCTTTTCCATGGCTTCCATTTCTTCAACCATGGAATTTTTCCAGAGTTTGTTTTCTTTTGAATCCACTACGTCCCTAACATTTTGTTAGAGACCTAACCCCTCACGTAGATAGAATAATATATTTCCATGTAATAAAGGTTAATATTAATAAGGCCTAGCAATAAGGAAGAATAAGTCCAATGTAAGAAGACCTAATAGAAGCTTCCTCTTCTAGAAGGGTCTTCCTCTTCTAGAAGGATCTTCCTCTAGATGGTTCTTTTGATAGACATATTTAGTATAAATAAGAGTCGACGATATGAGAAATTTTGTCTTGGATATTATTGTAATAGAGATCTGCTCTGCTGGAGGTTTCCCCCTCAAAGAGGCAAGTGAACATTTCTCTCAGTAATCAAAGTGCTCTTTCTGGTATTATTCTGGTATCATTTTGGTATTATTGTGGTGTTGTTCTGGTTATATTGTTGTTCATCTTCCATTTCTATCTATTTATTTTTGTTCTGCATACTTATTTATATCTAGAATATTACAAGTGGTATCAGAGCACCTTCCTTGGTAGAAATTTGTGAGTTAATTTTTTTTAGGGTAGAGAGGTCTTACAACATCTTTAAGCTACAAATATTTTTCATTATGTGCATAAACCCATGGTCGGGGATTCATACACATAGTAAATACAAGTGGTACTTAAGCACACATCTGTTGGCCACCCTTGTAACCCTTGTTGGTACCCCTTCGAGTGGTAGCGCATCAGAAATCACCTGTATACAGATTGACCTAGATCTCCTGAAGCCCTCCATAGATAAACTAATCGGTCACCTAACTGCTATAGTGCCTTCGAGAACAATACTCAAGAATATACTCTCTAGTACCTGGGTAGTCGGGTAATACGACTAGGGGCACAGTCTAGCCTCCTTAGTTGGTGCCCTGAGATATTGGTCCGAGTACTATTGTTGGACCCCACACGTATATCAAAGATCTATAGAACAGGGAAAACCATTTTCTGTAGAACCCTAGAATACATAACCCTTGGGATGGAAACAAAAACATAACAGACAAGATCTATTGTAGAGAAATTGTGTCTCCTACATTTGAGTTGCAAAATTACTACACATTTCTTCCTGCTAAGCATTTGGGAATTTCATCACAGCAGTATTCTTCAGATCAAAGTATAACTCCGCAGGATTAAAAAAAAATAGTTTGGATCTTGTTGGCACCATTATTTGAGACATGTTCCGTTGGATTTCTCTCTTCTCCCTTATCGCAATCATACCTATAATTTTTCATCATTTTTGTTTTCTTGTGGACCCAACCCCCTTCCAACACCCTTATTTGGGCTTTACCCCATTGGATTCAACTCGTCGTCGTGATCGTTGTGAGACACTTCACCAATAACCCATTTTCTGTGTGGTCCCACCCGCCCCTTTTCGTGTCCCCTCGTCATCATGGCCCATACCTGTAGCTAAGACTTGGAAGCTCGCTTCACTACCTTGCACTCTAATTTCACAGAAACCCAACAAGAAGTGCAACAAATTAGTGCCAATATTTCCACCATCAATCAAAAGATGCATTCCTCCATTTCCACCTCAATCGTGGAAATCAAACAATACCTCAAACAAGACATTACTACCCAACTTGAATCTGTCACTACGACGATCTGTGAAAAGTTTCATATCCATGCAGATCTTCCCTTATCTGACCCACCTTTGCATACCAAAGTGAAACTTCCTCTCATTCCCATAATTTGCATCCCCATCACTTTCAGCGTGACCTACACTTTCCACATGTGGATGTGACCAAATTTGATGGATCAGATCCCACTGGCTGGGTAACTCAAATGGAACATTATTTCTCTTTGTATGGAATTACAGATGAGTTGGCCAAACTCTGATATGGTGTTCTCCATCTAGGTCAAGAACATTGGAAATGGTGGCAATGGAGAAAAAATGCTCACCAAGGGTATGTGGCTTGGACACACTTTGTGGAAGAGCTTTATGAACGCTTTGACACTGACACTAATCATTTAGGTCGTTTGACAAAGTTGAAACAATCTGGCATAGTGGGAGACTTTATAGCTTCTTTTGAGAAACTGGATTTTCGTATAGAGGGCATGTCTGATTCTTTTTTCCGGGAATGTTTTATCAGTGGCCTCAAAGATGAGATTCATGCGCATGTTCTCATGGCTCGACCTCGAAGTTGGGTGGACTCTACTAAAAGAGATAAGGAATCACAACAGACTGTCTCTTCTCAAAACCGAAAACCCTCCTTTGTTCCTCGCACTAAACCAATAACTCCCACTCCTCCTTCTACTCCAACAAAGATCTAGAAATTGACCATGGATGAATGCCAAATCAAAGGATTTTGTTATAATTGTGATGAAAAATATTTTCCAGTACACAAGTGTAAGGAAAAAAATATTTTTATGGCCATCTCGGAGAATTTTTCGGAAGAGGATGTTGAAGCTCCCCTTGTGTCAGTGTCACCTAAACCCATTGACATAACCCCTCCCTTAGACCCTCCTGAAGTAGAACCAATCATTTCCCTAAATTCTCTCGCTGACTTCTTTTCTCCCCAAACCCTTGAGCTTATTGGTTACATCAAGAATAGGAAGGTCATCATTCTTGTTGATAGTGGAAGCACCCATAATTTTATTCATTACCACATTTCCCAATAAACTAATTGCTATATCTATGTAATCAATAATTTTCAAATCATGATTGCCAATGGTGGGTCCATGAAATTTGGAGGCCATTGTGAATATGTGTATCTCCAAATTGGTGAATACCACTTGAAATATCATATGTTTTCTATCGACATGGGCGGTTGTGACATTGTGTTGGGTGCAGAATGGCTAAGCACTTTGGGTCCCATTCTAATGGATTTTAAGGAATTAACCATGCAATTCAACCAGGAGGGCCAACAATATAAGTTCCAAGGCATCATTGTCAGTTCCCCGGAGATCATTAGTTCCAATCGCATGGAAAATCTTCTAAAAAATGGTCATTATGGAATTACTTCCCCACCCCATGCCATACAAGAAATTGAGACACCCGTTGTGCCGCAGGACCTCCAATCCATCCTCTCTAAAGATCAAGTGGTTTTTTCCACTCCCCATGGAATTCCTCCTTCCCATGGTGTTCATTATCATTCCATTCCCCTTTTCTTAGGAAGCCTTCCTCCCAATATCCATCCCTATCATCACCCATTTTCCCAAAAAAATGAAATTGAGAAAATTTTTCATGACTTGCTCAACACAGGTGTTATTTTCCCTAGTACAGGCCCCTACTCTTCACCTATGGTCATGGTACTCAATAAATAAGGTTCTTTTCACATGTGTCCTGACTTCCGTTCCCTCAACAAACTCACCATTAAAGACAAATTTCCCATTCCTGTCATTAATGACCTCTTGAATGAATTGAGTGGCGCCTAGTTCTTTACTAAACCTTATCTTCATTCTGGCTACCACCATATTCATATGAAAGAGGAAGACATTCCTAAGACTACATTTATAACTCATGAGGGCCACTATAATTTTTTGGTCATGCCATTTGGCTTGTGTAATTCTCCCTCCACTTTCTAAAGCCTCATGAATCATGTCTTCCATCCTTTTCTTCGTCATTTTGTATTAGTTTTCTTTGATGATATCCTCATCTATATTAAAACTTGGACAACCCATATTTCTCATGTGGATCGAGTTCTCCATCTACTCTCTTAGCACCAAATTTTCCTCAAACAATCTAAATGTGCTTTTGGTGCTTAAGAAGTCGAGTACTTGGGTCATCTTGTTGGAAAGGCCGACGTCAGAGTGGATCCTAAAAAGATTGAAGCTCTGAAAGATTGGCCTCACCCAAATACTCTCAAGAGCTTGCGTGGATTTATGGGTTTAACGGGTTATTATTGCAAGTTTTTTAAGAATTATGGAAATATTGTGGCACCTCTCACTGCACTCCTTAAAAATAATTCTTTCACTTGGACACCAGGAGTTTCTCAGGCTTTTCAAACCTTTAAGATGGCCATGTGCACCACTCCAGTCCTGGCCCTTCTTGATTTAACAAATACCTTTGTCCTGGAATGTGATGCTTCTGGAGAAGGAATTGGTGTTGTCCTTATTCAAGAGGGTTGACCTTTGGCCTTTACCAAAAAACAATTGTCTGAGCACAATTTGGGAAAATAAATCTATGAAAAGGAAATGCTTGCTATTCTGCATGTCGTGGATCTTTGGTGCCGTTATCTATTGGGGAAATGCTTCCAAATTAAGACAGATCATCAAAGCCTTAAGAATTTTCTGGAACAACGCCTTTCCTCCCTAGAGAAATAGAAATGGGTGATTAAGCTCTTTGGATATGATTATGAGATCAATTACAAGAAAGGCAAAGACAATGTGGTTGTTGATGCACTTTATAGAAAATATGAATATGAAGGGTTCCTTTTCTCTCTCTCCTTCATTGTACCAAATTGGCTCCAAGTTGTTCACCAAGAATGGCTACACGATCCCAAAAGTTCACATCTGATACAACAATTATAGTCCAATTCTCTAGTTTCCCCAGGGTACTCTTGGATCAATGATGAGCTTTGATACAAAGGCCATTTGTATTTCAGTAAACAGTCAAAACTTAAATTCACGATACTTTATGAGCTTCATGCTACACCCATAGTTGGGCACTCTGGGTTTACCAAAACCTATGATAGGGTCAAACGTTCTTTTTCTGGGATGGTATGAAACATGAAATTCATAATTTTGTGGTTGAATGTGATGCGTGTCATTGCAACAAGGGTGAAACAGTCAAATCTCCTAGCACACTCCAAAAGATTCTGATTCCACCTGCTATTTGGCGGGATATCTCTATGGATTTTATTATAGGCTTACCTAAATCGAGAAATAAATCAATCATCATGGTGGTATTTGACCGTATTTCTAAGTATTCTCATTTCTGTGCTCTTCAACACCCATTTACAACATCCACTATCGCTCAAATTTTCATGGGTCAAATCTTCAAGATTCATGGCATGCCACATTCTGTTGTCTCTAATCGCGACCCAACTTTCACCAAGAATTTTTGGCAAGAACTGTTCAAGCTACAAGGCACCCAATCACATCTCAACACAACTTGTCATCCCCAAAACGATGGTCAAACTTAAATTGTCAACAAGTGTTTCGAAAATTATTTGAGGTGTTTTGCATCAGAAAGGAAAAATCAATGGGCTCAATGGTGCCCACTAGCTGAATGGTGGTACAACACTTTGTACCGTACAACTACCCGCATGACTCCTTTTGAAGAATTATATGGACAAAATCCACCTTCATTTCTCTCATATTTTCTAGGTGTCTTGAAGTTCCAGGAAGTTGACCAAATGATTACAGTTCGAGAGGCTATTCTTCGTACCCTCAAAGATAATTTGGTCATGGACCAGAATCACATGAAGCAACAAGCAGATCAAGGTTGCTCTGAACTTCAATTTGCAGAAGGAGATCAAGTGTTTCTTCGACTGAAACCCTACAATAAATATTCCCTCAAGGATGACCATTTTCATAAACTGGTTCCCAAATTTTATGGTCCTTATACCATTCTCAAGCATCTGGAATAGGTGGCATATCAGCTAGCTTTTCCTAGTCATTCTAAGATCCATCATGTTTTTCATGTTTCCTGCTTAAAGAAGGTGATTGGAACTATGTTCCAAACTCAACCAACCTTCCCGAGTTGGATGAAGAAGGCTCCATTTGGCTACAACCACAAGTAGTTTTGGACTAGCGTGAGCATTGTCTGCATCAGCAAACCATCAAAGAAGTGTTAGTCCAGTGGAAAGATACATCTCTAATACATGCTACCTGGGAACCAACTACCATTGTGCAACAATTTCCCCATCTAAAGCCTTGAGGACAAGGTTGAATTTAATGGGGAGGACATTTTAGATAGCTAACCTCTCACGTAGGTAGAATAATATATTTCCATTTAATAAATTTCAATATTAATAAGGCCTAGCAATAAGGAAGAATAATTCCAATGTAAGTAGACCTAATAGAAGCTTCCGCTTTTAGAAGGATCTTCCTCTAGATGGTTCTTTTGATAGACATATTTAGTATAAATAGGAGTCGAGAGTATGAGAACTTTTGTCTTGGATATTATTGTAATAGATATTTGCTCTGTTAGAGGTTTCCACCTTGAAGAGGCAAGTGAACATTGCTCTCATTAATCAAATTTCTCTTTTTTGTATTATTCTGGTATCGTTTTGGTATTATTGTGGTGATGTTCTAGTTATATTGTTTTTCATCTGCCATTTCTAGATATTTATTTATGTTCTACATACTTTTTTTGTATCTGGAATATAACACATGTCCAGGATCATCATCAATAATAAACAAAGAAAAAATATAGGAAACATTAGGTGGAGTATACCCTTTCAATTTCCTTCGTTCTTGAAAAAGTCTCATCAATACCATAGTATGAGGTTCTTCCTCTTCTTATTCGTGTTCTTCTATAGATTTGGATTCATTTTCCTTCAATTCAAGCTCTACTTTCTCTAGATCTTCCTCCCTGGGTAGGACTTATTGTTTGACAACATATTTGATTTCTCTAAATGCCACATACTGACTATACACTACCTTATTAGTTTATGGTTTCCAAATATTATAACCTTTCAAACCATCTCTATAGACAATAAAGATACACTTTTCAATGTTTTTATCTAACTTACTTCTATTTTTATTTGGAACATGTACATAGGCATCATAGCCAAATTACCTGAGATATGTAAGAGAGGGTTTCCTACCTATCCATACCTTGTATGGATTCTTGTCATCCAGTGCTGATGAATTTTATTGATTGATCAGGTAACATGTAGTACCCATTTCCTCTACCCAAAATTCTTGTCCTAAACTAGCACCACTGAGCATGTTCCTTTCTTTTTCCATTAGTGTCATGTTCATCCTTTCTACAACTCCATTCTACAGAGGTGGTTATGGAGTAGTATTCTTCATTTCTATACCACACTTATTACATAATTCTTTGAATTCATTTCCACATAATTCTACACCATTATCTGTCATGAACATCCTAATTCTTTGCTCTATCTAATTCTCCACAAGAGCCTTAAACTCTTAAAATTTGTCAAAGACTTCATATTTTTTCCTAGGGAAATAAATCCATGTATTCCTTGAGAATTCATCTATAAATGAGAATTATTACATATATGTACCAAGTGATGGAACATCCAACATAGGTCCAAACACATCACTGTGCACTAACTATAATATTCCCTCTGCCCTTGTAGAATCAGAGGAGATTCTTACACAATTGGTCTTCCCTTATAAGAATTGTTCACAAAAATAAAAGAGTAATTGGACATACCTTCAACCATACCTTTATCATGTAGTACTCAAAGGCCCTTTTCTTTGATATTCCATAGTCTTTGATGCCATAGCATAGTATTTTCTTTGGAGACTATATAAGTCTTTCCTTCTTTAGCTCCAATCTTGGGAACAATGTAATTATTTCACCTATCACTAATAGTGCTTCCCAAAAACTTATAGAGTTCCAATCCAAAATCTCTTGAACAACACCATTGCCCCTCAAACCATCCTACATGTTTCCTTTTCAAACATTATTTTTATACCTGCATCGTCCATATTACTTATAGAATTCAAATTCTTGACCAATATTGAGATGTGAAGAACACCAAGGAGTGTTCTATTCCTACCATTCATGAGTTTAAAATTGAATTTTCCTTGTCCTATTATTTTTTGTTGTCGATTCATCTCCTAGAAAAACATCACCCTTAACATACCGTTCATATTAGTAAAACCACTCCCTATGAGGAGTCATGTGGAAGTATGCACCTAATTCGACCAACCATTCATGGAAGTATGATATGAATGTGTTCTTAAAGAATCTAGGTACGCATCCCCTTATCCATTTATGGAGGTTTTTTCTTCTATAGAAGAGGCATTATCATTTCCCTTCCCTCTCTCAACACTTTTGGATCTACATTTTCCCTTGTAATTCCCTTATTTTCCACATCTCCATCATACCTTAATATATTTTCTAGGAGATTTAGATCTCCCACTTCAGGACTTATTTCTATTTCTTTCCTAGGAGCATCCTCTTGCAGATAATGAATCTCTGCTTTGGATTTCCATGTTTTTCGATCTCATATCCTCCGACAACAAGGACGAAACCACATCAACAAAACTTAAATTAGTTGCATTACTACCTATGGCAAAAACAAGACTATCCCACGAGTCTGGTAAAGAGACAAATAAATTGATACACTTATATTCATCAAAAATATTAATATCAACAAACAAGAATTGAATTACTGAGTCTCCATCTTTCATCCTTAGGTTGTACAACTTCTTCCATAGGAAAATTATGTTTACTAGGGACTCATAATGATTACAAATCCCCTAAATTATTCCATAATTTCTTAGTTGTATCTTCCCTTGACACATTTGGTAATATTGAATATCAGAGACACAATCGGATTGTGCTCTTTTCCTTCCGATCCAATTTTTCCTAGTTTTTTGTTGATGTTCCTGTAGGTGCAGTTCCTAGATCTACAATGACCCATTGATCTTTTTCTACCAAAAAATATTCCATGTTGAGTTTCCATAACTCAAAAAATTTCCCATTAAATTTATCGATCTCTTTTTTTGAATTTCACAACATTTCTTTTCACCACAAGAATCGATACTGTAGAGCTCTAAGTGTAACAAACTCAATCACAGACTTGATTCAAACCCTGGCCAAAAAGGCATCCCCCTAAAGTCAATAACCTCTCTGATACCAAATGTAATTTTTAAAACTTATACAGTAATGTAATGCACACAAATATTATTAAAAATAGAAAAGAACACAATTGCAATTGCACATATACACAGAGATTTACCCTGAAAAAACAAACCGAGAAAACCAACAATCTATTTAGAGATGCACCTCTAATTCTTATTCATCATCATAAAACTTCATTTTTTATAACAAAATATATATAGGATCCCACGAAATCCAAAAAAGCATTGTATATTTTTTTTCTAAAAAATGACTTTTTTTGTTGGAATCCGGTGATATAAATTTGCACAAAATCACTATTTTTTGTTGTTTAAAATCCATTTATAAATTTATAAATGGAATAAACATGTTGAAAAAACCTTGGGGAACTTGGAGTATACAAAAATAATCACTCAAAACCTGTGGATCTAACAATTTCTTGCTGAATTTCGGGCAAATTTCCCCAAAAAATAATGTCGGAAAAAGTTTTTTTTGTAGAACGTTTAGACTACAACCATCCAAAAACCCATAATCCATTAACTCAGATTAGACTACAACCCTAATTATTTAATTGGAATTATAAAACCATTGGCTAAGACACAAATCTACCCATGCACCACAAAATCTCCAAAAGGGAAAACAATGTTTAGAAAACCACTAAAAATAGATGCAAAAATTTCCCAATTTTATTTTAGGGG
>JASDQU010436137.1:14715-35506 GCA_032191745.1 Picea mariana | reverse complement strand
CCCCCCCCCCTTGACCACACACATGGTTGATATTGCAAAGAATATAACACATATCCAATACTAGAAAGATACCAAGAAATCACATTCTATCTTATGGGAGAGAGAGTGGGATGAATTGTATTTCCTAGGTGGACCTCAATGCCTTAATTATTTTGTGGAAAACACTTTGTATTTTAGATAAAAAAGGTCACAATATGATATAATCAAAACAAAAGTTTGAGATGTATATTTATTAATAAATCAAGTGACAAATCCTTTCAATATAGGTTTCTCCATTAGGAGGGGTTTATTGTCCCACAAAACAAGGGAACACACCTCAAGACAATTATTGAGCCTACAAATCAAGTTTCATTGAGTCAGCCATAACCATACCTTGTAATATAATAAAATAATAAGGAATATGGCCTTAACCACAAAATTTCCTAATGATGTGTGAGTTGTGGTCATATGTACATATTACACTATGAATTCTAACAAAACAATCCATACATTTTATGGTTAATAATATTCAAACTAAACTACATATATATATAAACTACACACACACACACACACACACACACACACACACACACACACACACATATATATATATATATATTGGGAAAAAAACGTAATTTTATTTCAGTAGAGGTGAACAAAATTACATTTTGTAGATGCACTTGTGGTGCATTGTCTACATGGATTGAGCCAACAATGTTGAATTTTACATAAAAGATTCCTATCGACCACATATTGTTTCAAATAAGTTTTACAAAATAAATGATCATGACATGATGGTATAAAAAAACTAAAAACATAAGAAAATATCTTCAATCACTAGTCTTCAAAATAGGAAAGTACATCTGGTAAGGGAGTTAGCAACTTTGATGTGGATGGAAAAAAAATTGCCCACTTGAAACTGTATCATAGAGATTCTGAAAATGCTCTTTAATCCGGTATTGGGATGCCTTCAATGAAGGGCCTATGGAAGTATTCTATTTGAGAGTCATACTTTATTTATGTGATTTTCCATTGGCCTAGAGCCAAATTGATGCCCTCCTTCGACCTTTTGTCCTCTTCTTTGTTTATTTCCCTGTAGACATGATGACAATCAAAAGAGTTAGGAGATCTCTATAAAAGTTTGACATCTTCAAGAATAATTTATAATATCAGATTGAGGCATATTTGGGTTCCCTTTGACCAATTTATCACTGTTATAGAGTGGTCAAAGAAATGTATTTCCTTACATCCCTTTTCAATGTAAAAAAAGAGAAGAAATTTGAAACTCATGAGTTCTCCATAATTGTTTGATCCTTCACCCAGTCCCAAGGACATCTTGAAGAAATGGGAGACAGAAAGATAAATAATCTCTCCTCCACCACAAAACAAATTTTGAGATGCTCCGTAATAGACCCCCATGGCCTTGATTTATCGATTTCTTCCTCCTGTACCACCTGCTTTCCCTATAAGACTTTTTCTTGTGGGTAGTATGAGAGAATAACCAAACTTTGTGCTGATGTTACTTCAAGAACTGTGGGTTTTTATTGAAAAATGAGTGAATTGAGAGCCAACCAAACTCCCCAAATGATTATTAATGGAAGAGATTGTACAAATTTATAATTTGTTTGATTTAACTATTTTTTCCAGGTCCTTTCAAGGGATGTTTCATTCCATGTGCATCGGGGGGCCAAAAACATTGAGAAACATCTCCATACTTCCTTAATGAAAGAGCATGTAAAAAATAAATGAAAAATTGTTTCTTCATTATTCTTGCGTAGGAAAAACCAACCCGGTCCTTGTTTGGTTCTTTCTTGAATGTTATCCCATGTTGGGACATTATTTACGAGGGAAAACCACATAAAGATTATTGTTTTCATTGGGAATTTATACTTCCAAATACTTTTCTACCACTAGAGTGGCTCTATTTTTTGATGTTCAATGCTCAACTTAATGTATCTGACTTTGGGATTGTAGACACCCAATGGAGAATGATCCTAAATCAACTCATACTCCCTATCCCTTAATCGAATCTAGGAGATCTTTAGGGAGAAGATATATCTATCCATTAGTCTGTTGTCTTCTCCTTCTAGGACCAAGTCAATTTCCTAGTGTCAACCTTGTGTCCATAGAGAATTATGTAATGTATTCGCTATCTGGTTAAGAGTTTTATATCCAAGCATTCAGAGATGGAACACCGTGGGATTTAGAAGAATATGATCCCTATTTCTTCCTGGCCACGGGTCTACTAATCCACATTTTATGAGAAGAACGAAATGAACATAGATTATTATTATTATTAACACAGAGACACACAGAACAATAGCGAAGATACAATAAATATGGATTCTATTCAATAAAGAAATGTGTTGAAACTGTAAAATGCATACTGAAAAACAAGCTTGCTAGAATGGTGGTGACTTATCTTTGAGAAGAGATGTGATGGTTGCGCTCATTCGAAAGAATATGAGTATAATGAGGCTCTGAAATCCTTTTACAATAAACATGAATGCCAAAACCCTAGAAATCAAAATACCTAACCCTAGGAGATGAAGCGCCAAAATTCACGTGGGCTCTATTGGTGTAAGTTGGTACATCAACTTTCCAGGGTTGTAACTTTTGCATATGATCTTCGTTTTAGGCGCATGATAGCCCGTTGGAAAGGTCTATTTGAGGAATACACATTATGCCATAAAACTCTAATTTTGTCTAAAATTGATTTTGGCAAGCCCTAAAAACATTGTTTAGGGCCTTAAAATGGCCCCGGAAGTTCAATACCCAAAAACCTGGAAACAAATTTCCAAACTGAAAAACTGCCAAGATGAGCCAGTTGGAATAGGTGGGTGGCCACTGATATCCACTTGGATCAGTCCTCCCCACTTATTAATATATGGTCTCCATTGCATTATGTTCCTCCATCATATGAGGAAATTTCTGCTCAATTTGGCCCTCGTGTTATGAGGAAAATCTCTCTATGGCTAGGGGTAAACCACAACAGATGGAAATGAATGTAGAAATCAACTCTAATATCAAGTATTATATATAAACAAATATGATATAAAGACAAGATAAAAGGCCTACCTTGTCGAGACGTTCAATGAAGTCCACCATTGAGCACTTGACCCAAAGCAATATACCTGCAACTAGTCCTCAACAACTAAGAAACAAAAGCATATAGTGATAATAGATAATGTTAGCACATTCAATAGCATAATCCATCAGTATTCATAACAAATTCATCGATGGAATAACAATTCAAATATTTGTAAGATATCAATCGGACGAGAAAAGAGTATTTATATTAAGATATAATCAACAGAAGTGAATGAGTTACAAACTTCTGTGTCGGCATGGTTCAGAATCGAGAAAATAAGTTCCTTCCAGTTGGGCCTCCACCACTTCAATCCTCCACCAAAGGAATGATCATATAAGAGAGACAATGTGGTTCTCAATCAATAAGGGAAGATATTGGGAGCTGAACAATGTGTTCAAACTTAAAGGACAAAGAGATGCAGACTCAATGTGAAGTGAATAATTTCTCCAGAGTAACTTTTCTCTCAAAGTTGAATTCTTCTCCTATTTTCCATAGCTCGGATTTGGCCCATTTGTAGAATTCAAGTGGAACTAAAGGGTCGATTCGGAAAATTTCCAGTATATGGAAGGAAAAGGATCATAGATCTCATGAGGTGACATGGATGCCCGACACCATTTTTTAATTTTGGGCACAAATCCCAATGTACATGATTTGTAGTGGTAAAACCCATGTATACACATGTTGTAATATAGGAAGGGCGTGTATATGTGGAAAAATCATGTTTTTATCTTTGGGATTTGCAAAAAGAGACTTCAAGTCTACATAGGGAAATGGAAAGAGGCCATATCTAGTATATGGAAGGAAAAGGATCATAGATCTCATGAGGTGACATGGATGCCCGACACCATTTTTTAATTTTGGGCACAAATCCCAATGTACATGATTTGTAGTGGTAAAACCCATGTATACACATGTTGTAATATAGGAAGGGCGTGTATATGTGGAAAAATCATGTTTTTATCTTTGGTATTTGCAAAAAGGGACTTCAAGTCTACATAGAGAAATGGAAAGAGGCCTTATGTGCAAGTTTGCATAGGGTGAGGAAAATATTTCTATAAAAGATGCCCCCTAATGTGTGAGGTCAGAGGAGTATCTGTGATGGATGAAATGCATTATAAAACCCAGAAGTGGAGTAATGGGGACCCAGCTGGAAGAACTAGTTTCTCATTACAATCTGTATTGACTCTGCATACATGGTTGCCAATATGAATTACATCGCAGATCCATGTGAAATATACCACACAGTTGTCCATGGACATGAATAAGCAATACAAAAGGTGGCTACATGCCAAAGGCTATGATATTCACGAACAAGGCCCAGTAAAACCAGTCTCAAAATCAATCTGAAGATATCTATATACAATGGAGTACAATACGATCTCCCATGATCACTGAAGTCACATAGGTACTGGTCTAATGAAAGGTAGAAACAACTCAGGAAAGTTGCGACTATAAACTAATGTCTTCAAGTCTTCTACACAATCCACCAAAGGTGCAAGTATACATCGTGTGAATAAAGGAGTTGAGTTCGAACACAATGAGAGTTCATTTGATTACCGGTCATTGAGGTATACCGTTAATAAATGAGAGACAACCTACCGATGATGAAAGTAGGTATCAAGGCACCGAGTACATTCTTACAAGTGTGAATAAAGGAGCCAGGGTCAAACACTTGAAGAATCCATCGATTAGGAGACATTTATGTATTCCCAACTTTCGATGGCGAGAGAACCTGCCACTAATGACTGTAAGCCTCTAGGTACTCATATGACTCTAGATCTCATCTCCAGAATAAATGAGCTAAAGTTGATGGAAGGAGACCTGCTGAAAGGAGAGTATTAAGGCATCTCTCATCATTCAGCATTAGGTACAAAGCAGGAGCTTGATGATTTGGAGGAAATCGGACAAAGAACATGTTCATGAACCAATGAACATGTTTGTCTTTTGTGTGTTCTAGGTGCAAGCAGTACACGAAAAAGACCCTATGAATATCAACAAATAAGGAAAAATGCTAACAAAGGAGAGGAAACCACCAATAAGGTTAATGGAATCCAAGACATTGCATGAATCCCAATGTGTGAATAGATGTCTTGTCATTGAACAAAAGGGAAACCACCCAGTCAATGACCAATGATGAAATGTCGAATGCTAGGTTCAAAGTTACCTACCAATGAGGAAAGTAGGAATAGGGTGCGCAATAGGACTACAACTTCATGTGATTCTGAGACAAATTGAGGGTATTTCCAACATGCAAAGTCAAGAGTTCCGAGGAATGGCTGACACAGGTTGATAGACATCCTTTGAACAAGAGAATGATACATATGAAATACTATGGAAACATAGACTCAATGATGAAACTTTGAGATGCAGGAGGCATCAATCAAATGTTCCATAGGGACTGGGAGCATAACCAGTCGGAGGAGTAAACTCTATGTAATGAGATCAGCTTCCTAAGGTCATGATAAACCCAAAATTATGATGACAAGTGGACTCAAAAATTTTGTGCTTTGTTCAAAGGCAACATGACTGTTGCTAATATAATATAATACTCCCTTCCTGCCTGTGTTTTTTTTCTTTTCATATTCAAATGAATGTTATGATACAAAGGAGAAAACGAGTGTCGTAAGTAAGAAAAACTAGTTCCATCAGTGGAACATACCTATTATCAATGCAAGGAGGTGCATGCAGGAGATGGACACTCAGGGGAATGTTCCCTCCTAGGTATAGGGTGTCAAGTTGTGAAGGATATAAACAAGGATCTGCTTGGTTGAGGATGAAAAACTGCTGAGGTAAACAATTTATAACAAAAAGAGAGAACCGACAATAGTCTCATTATTGCAAGAAAGGGCATTAGATGCAATCACAACTTAATGCCAAAAAATTTCCTTTTTTGTAATCTTAGTCTACTTGGTTTGAAAAAGGGATAAACTTGCACCAAATAGACATCCTTTAAAATCCAATTTATGAGTGTGAAAGAGATAAGTTCACTCAACAATGTTTTCGCTTTTTGAAAACGAGTCGAAAAAGATCTTAAATCAAACTTGTTTGGGAGTCCTCTAGGTATAGGTCAGCATGTTTATGAGTGATAAATGAAGTTCATCATAAAGTCATGTATTAGCTATAAGGGACCCCCAGTCCTACGGAAAAAATCTCTGTATGGGAACCAAATAAAGCAGAGGATATAACTAGGGTACCCATGTTTGGTAAGTCTCTACCATTCAATAAAAGCAGTTCTAGTAGCAGATAGAAGGTTTCGTGTCACTATAAAATGGGTTCGTACCTAAGGAATATGAGTGAAAATCATAGGACGATGCAAGTGCACATGATGGAATGGATACCTATCCTATAGGTTAGGTAGCGAAAATATCTACCCAAAGTTATGAATGGGAGACATAACACTGAAAACCGCAAGAATCCCTAGATAAAACTACAAAAACTGACTCAATCCACTATTGTATTAGTCCATTAGGTGAAAATATTATCCAAAACTACGCAAAGTGGGTAAATTTTTTCTATAAATAGTTCAAAAAAACAAATTTACTATACCATTTGTTATTTTTACCCAAATAGTGGATTTTGGACCAAATTACCTCTAAACTTCAACTGGTGATTGTGGGAGGTACGAGTGATGGAATCGACGACTGTCTAGACCATATAATTCATCTTTCTCTCCTCTTTCTTTTCAGTGGATTAGATTTTGTATTTAGGTTCCAATTTTAAGTTATTTAGGGCACACATTAGAAGTTTAGGTGTACACGGGCTACCATTCACCGAGTCATGTATACACATGATTATATAGGGTTTTCTAAAATACAACCAGCATATACTCATCCCTATATGCAACTGTGAATGCTGCAACCTGCATATATGTCCGTAAACATTGTTTTTTAGTGATTTCTAACAAAAAAATTGGTTTTTCTCTTACAGGATGGTGCTAGAGTGGAGGGAAAGGGAACATGAAGAGTTAAATACTACTATGGAAAGGGATCAAGGGACCCAAATCGCATTGAAAAAATGTGGGTTGTATAATTTTTGGGCTCTCAAAGGAATGAGGGCCCAAGTGAGATTTCTATACTTTCTCATGGATTACTGGGATCAAGATAGTGAGAGCTTCAACCTTGATGGGAAACCATTAAGGATTGAAGTCAAGGAAATTTATTTCTTAACAGGGTTGTCATGTTGGGGTGAGGTGGTAAACCTCAAAGCCTAGGGAGCCAGGAGAGGTATGAAAATAGAGGAATACATAGATGCTCATTGCATTGCAGGGACCGATAAGATCAGGAGTCAACTCCCCATCTGAGCGTTAAACAATCTAAGCCTAAATATTGTTGTTCTCATCTTGACATGGATCACAGGATCAACCTCTTTACACCATGCATCAAGACCACTTATTTTATACTCGTTAGAGTGCTCAAGACCCACAGTGTATGACTGGTGCACCTCACTACTGGCTAACATGAAGAGTCAGTTGATAGAATGCAAACAGGGTAGTAAGAGGAACTTCGGGTTCACTTCTATATTATGTAGCTTTTTATTTGAGTGGGTTCTAGGTTTGGGACCTACAGTTGATATCATTTTTCATGGAGCTCGTGATCCAGCCATGGCATAGTGGACCGAGGTGATGAGAAGGCAGGGGGGAGGTAGGATGCCCACACCCTAGAACAATGACTTCTTCTACTGGTGGAGACGCCATTTCATAGCTATAGATGAATACCCTTACGTAGGGGTCAACTTCAGAGGGGACCCCAACATGCCATTAACACTAGGGACCACCTACGAGGACATAGGTATGTCAAAGTTTTATAAATATTTCATTTTTTTATTATTTTTGTATAAGAGAACAAAAGCATTTTTGTATGATGTTTAAGTACTAACTAGACATGTATGTGACACAGACGTAGGTCCACGAAAATTGGACTGACTTCCATGACATCGTCGAAGGCACCAGGGAGATGAGGCACTGGGAGGAGATGCGGAGAGAGTCCTTCAAAATGTGTAGGGAAACCTGTTTCATTTGACACAAAGGATTCTGATGGTTCAGGTGGAGGATCTACCAGAGGATATGTAGCGATAGGTGGTAGGTGTGCCCAGAGCTTAGGTGTGGCTCTTTTGGAATCTCACAAACATCATAATTTTCTATCATGACACTCATCCGACGCCACATGAGTATATGTCGTGACTTTTGTATGATTGACTGTATATGTGTATTGAGGGTGTTAGCCCCAATTTTGTACTATAAACATCATATTTTTTGAAATATATATAAAAACATGGTTCTTCGGATTTACTTATGTTATAATGTGTACATTGATGAGAATGTTTTCTTTTATTTAGTTATGTGGCAAATGCCAATCTAAAATGAAATTAACATATGCATCAGATACATAATTAGAACTTCTAGGTATGTGATAATAAGTAATAAAATCAAACTGTTGTTCTAAAATTTGTACCTGTAGAAATCATCGGAATAACATAGGGTCACACACATGGTAACTATCATTCAACTGACATACTACTAACTGGGAATCCAGGTGAACCTCCAAAGAGAGAATACCATGAAAAATGACATCGCGCAAAAGTTCTATAATGATGCTATATTCGACCACATTATTCATGGATGGACCTACACATACGCCACCTGAAGACACTAGTAGACCCTCGGGTGAGTAAACAACCCAAGCTTAAGAAGCCAAGTTTCGTGTATGATGAATGGCTATGTCTACAAATCCTAAGTATACCGAATACTTCATTGACATCTACCAACCAAGGGAAAACTCGACAAGAAAGTTGAATATGAAAAATAAAGGGAAAAAATATATACACTAAATTAAATTAGTATACAAAGAGTTATGCCCAAGATTGGGGCTCAAGCATAATATATTTTCAAATAGATCCCATTCCTAGGCTCAATCAAAATGTTCCCTTCATAATATGCTAATTCATAGGCTCCTTTTTCTAAGACATGTCGCACAATATAGGGATCGTGCCACATGGGTTTGAACTTTCCTGCCCCCATTGGTTCTTTGGCTTGATCATATAAAAGGACCAAGTCACCCTCAATGTACAATCGAGGATAGATAGACTTATCATATTGGACCTTTACACATATTTTATTCACTTCGATAGTCATAGAGGCATCTCGACTTTGCTCTTCAAGACTCTCTAGGTGCACAAGGCATTGTTCGAGATCATAAGTGTCAGGTAGGAGTGCAAATTCCATTCTAATAGATTGGATTTCTCTTTTAATAGGAAAGATCGACTCCACATCATGTACTAAATGGAAAGGAGAAAAATTGATGGAAGTATTGATCGAGGTTCGGTATGCCCAAAGTGCGGGATATAGCATGATATGCCAGTTAGATTTTCTCTGGTTGACAATTTTTTGTAGAATGGTTGTGAGAGACTTGTTCACATCCTCTACCTGTCCATTTTCCTAGGGGTAGTAAGGGGAATAATGACCATGCTTCAACCCCAGTTTAGATGCTAGTTCTTCCATCATTTCATTCTGAAGGTGACTTCCATGATCAATGATAATCTCACTCGAGATTCTGAACCTGGATATAATTTGATTGAACACAAAGAAGGTGTCAGTATTCCCATTGGATTTAACTGTAATCATGGCCTCGATCCACTTAATAAAGTATTCTTCGACTACGATAATGTGATTATTCTCCCCAGATGAAGTTGGGTTACAATCCACAAAGTCTACACCCCACTTGGTGAAGGTACCAACAATAATGACTAGATGGAGAGGGGTTAGATGTGAGAACATTTTTCGAGTGAACACCTGGTGGGGGTGACACTTCTTAACCTCTTCAACGCAATCTTTAAATATATATGACCAAAAATAACCGTCTCGCAAAATTGTCTGGTCTGTCGCAAGCTTGGATAGATGACCACCACAAGCCCCACTATGGCAATCGTTTAGAACAAAATCAGATTCTTCGTGAGTTAAACAATGATGCAATATATTGTCTACTGCTCGATGATACAAATTGTCGTCGACGATAAGGTAGTTCTTAGCTTGGTATCATATACGTCGTTAGTCATCTCGAAAGATATGCTGAGGGAACTTAAAAGTTTGAAGATAGAGAACTGTGTCTTCATACTAGGGGTCATACGATGAGACAAGGAAAATGTGTTCATCCACAAATGAATCAACATGAATAACATCCTCGTCTAATTGCGGGAAGTCGAATATTAACTCTGCAAAGACTAGTGATTTCTTGGATTTCCCTAAAGCGAAATCAAGAAAGAATTATTGTAAAATGAAAATCCATTTATTGTTCTTCCCCCCTATGATACACCTAATAAGGATATATTGAAATGGATTGACATCAACAACCATAGTATTTTTTCAAAGCAATATATAATGATGTAACCATTGGACTGAGTGAATGACAACCAAAGCTATATTTTCAACATGATAATATTTGAGTTCAGGACCGACTAAGTTTCGAATAATATAGTAAATGATGTTCTCATGGAGATCATCATCCTCCTGAACCAGTACCATACAAATAGTCTCTTCAGACGTGGAGACATAAATAAATTAATCTGTATTGTAGTCAAGAGACTTTAGCAGAGGTGTCGATTCCAAGGCTTTCTTCAAAGCATCGAAGGATTCCTAGGCTTGCGCATCCTAGATAAAAGGGGTGTCCTTCTTCAAGAGGTGCATGAAACCCTTAGTAATATTTGCATAGTTCACTATAAATCGACGTATAAAGTTAGCTTTACCCTATAAACCTTGAAGTTGTTGAATAATGCATGGGGGAGGCAATCAAAGTATTTCCTCAGCCTTTAATGGATTTACCATGATCCCAGTATCAGAGACTAAAAATCCTAGAAGTCATCCTAACCTAACACAAAAAGAAGCATTTATGAGGGTTCAATTAGATGCGATAATGATGACATCTTTCAAAAACTAGCCAAAGGTTCTTAGGGTGATCCACTCTCTTACGGGAGTGAGAAACAAGATTGTCAATATAGGTCTTGACTATATGCTTGAGATTGTGAAATGAAAAGGTCATAAAAGTTACAAATTTTTGTAGGAACCAACTTACTAGAGACACCAATCCCCACTAGTTTTTGTCGGCATCGACCTACTAGAGACATTGATCCCCTCTGTTGTTTGCATTTGGTACTGACCTACTAGAGACACCAATCCTGACTCTTGTTTGTAGGCACATGCCTATTGAAGACACCAACCTCCACTGCTATTTGTAGGCATTGACCTATTGTAGACACCAATCCTCATTGTTGTTTGTAATATAGGAACCAACCTACTTACAAGTTTACAAGTTCTTCATATGTAATTCTTTTACTGGTCTTCTTTCTTCTTTTTTCTTCACAAAATATGTTATGTGCTTGTTACTTCTGCTTTCATCAGATCTTCTCTATGCTCCTTACTTCTTCTTTTGCTAATATTTGATCATTTCTCATTGAATGATATTTAATTGTCAGTCCTCAAATGATATGTGTAAGAATATTACATTTTCACCCAAACACTTCATTTATCAAAACCCTCTTCTCCTTTTATACTTTACCATTAGTTCTACATGAAAAATCATGTTCGTTTGAAAAAACATGACTTTTATTAAATAAATAATTAATTTCCCCATTTTTTCTTTTTTTAATTTATTTTTCAACATACCATGGGTAAAATACCACTATGATTTTTAAAACCATGTGAAAATACCATGTGCATTTTTACTCCACTTTCACTTTTACCTTTTCTAATCTACTTTCATGTTTACTCCACTTTTATGTAATTGCATTTCTAATCCACTTTCATGCTTACTCCACTTTTACGTAACTTCATTTCTAATCCACTTTCACTTAACTTGATTTTTAATCCACTTCCACATTTGTATTTATTAAAGTCACATTTTCTTTAAGTATTTATATGTGAATTCTTACTTACCTTTGACATGAATGACAATAATTTATTCAATAATGGGCACACCGAAATTGAAAGGGTTGTAGATGAAGATTGAACAAATTTTGAAGAAGGGTTATATATGCCTAGGTGTCTCACCTTGGGGAGTCTTGGTTATTTTTGTAAAGAATAAGGATAGAACCTTAAGGATATGTATTGATTTCAGATAGCAAAATAACGTTAGCATAAAAAACAAATATCCTTTGCCAAGGATTGATGATTTATTTGATCAATTGAAGTGTGGATTGATTTTTCTCAATATTGACTTGAGATCAGGTTATCATTAGGTGAGGATAAAATAAGAGGATATCAACAAGACAACATTCAAGACACAATATAGGAATTATGAGTTTACATTAGTGTCATCTAGCCTATCAAATTCCCTAGAAATTTTCATGTGCCTATCCGAATGGAGTGTTCATGGAGTACCTAGACAAGTTTGTGATTGTTTTCTTATATGATATTCTATTTTATTCAAAGACAGAAGAAGAGCATGAGAAATATTTGAGAATGGTGTTGCAATTTTTAAGAGAGTATAAATTGTATGCTAAACTAATTAAGTGCATCTTTTATCAAAAGAAGATTCGCTACTTTGGGAATATTATATCAACAGATGGGTATAACAGTTGATCCCAAGAAGATAGAGGCCATTAGAGGATGTCCAATGCCAAGAAATGTAATAGAGGTCAGATAATTTACGAGTATTGTTGGTTATTACCGAATATTCATAAAAGGGTTTTCAAATATTACAAGCCCAATAACTTCTCTACAAAATAAGGGAGTGAAATTTGAATGGACTTCCAAATGTGGGGAAATTTTTCAATAGTTGAAAGAAATTTTGACAAGTGCACCAATATTAAAGATCGTATATCCATATGGAGATTTTTTGGTGTGCAATGATGCATGCAAGGAAGGGCTTAGTGGATTCCTCACTCAAAATGATCATGTGGTATTCTATGAGTCCTGGAAATTAAATAAGCATGAGAGTAATTATGCTACACATGATTTGGAATTAGCAGCCATTGTTCATGCATTAAAAATATGGAAAAATTACCTTATGGGGAAAACATTTGAGCTAAGGATATACTACTGTGGTCTGAAGCATTTGTTTGGACAACCAACATTAAATTCCAGATAAACTAGATGACTGGAATTTCTTAGTGAATATGAATTTGAATTTAAGGATATCAAACGAAAGGAAAATCAAGTGGTTGATGCACTGAACAAAAGATCTCATGAAAAGAATATTTCATCCATAATAACGTTTAATACAAATTCAAAATACAAAATTTTAGAGGCAACAAATTTAGATTACAAATATCTAAAACTAAAAGAGACAATATAAATTTTATTATTATGAGTTGAAAGGGGATGGAATCCTCATTTATAAAGGAAAAATGTATGTGCAAAATTCAGGAGGGATGAAAAATATAGAGTTGATGGAATGCACAATGTGTCATATGGTGGGAACCCAGGATATCAGAAGACAATTGCATATATATGAATACAATACTTTTGGCTAGGAATAAAGGAAGAAGTGGCTAATTACATAGCCAGGTGCCTAGAATTCCAAAAAGTGAAGACAACATAGACATCTAGCAGGGATACTACAACCATTGCCCATTCCTAAGTGGAAATGGGAAATGGTTTCAATTCATTTTATTACAAAGATTCTAAAAAATGTGAAGCACCATGGTTCCATCATAATGGTGGTGGGTAAATTAACAAAATATGCACATTTTATTCATGTGAAGACTACACACAAGGAATCAAACATTGCATAGCTTTACATGAAGGAAGTTTTCAGTCTACATGGAGTGCCTAAGTCAATAGTTTTAGATAGAGATCCAAAATTCAAATCAAAGTTTGGAAAGGTTTCTTCAAAGTATTTGGCACAAATTTAATCTCAGTACAAAGTATCACCCAGAGTCATATGGAAAAATGGAGAGGAGAAATAGAATAATTGAAGACATGCTCACAATGTATGTGATGGACCAACCATCAAAGTGGGAAGACTACATCCACTTAGTAGAGTTTTGTTACAATAATAAATATCAAAACTCATTAAAAAGTATCCCATTTGATGCATTGTATGGAAAGAAGTGTAGCACATTGTTGATTAAAGGGAATAACACCTTTTTTTCATCATTTTGTTACTGATCTTGTACCCTTTTATTTCCTATTCACACCTTTTCCATAATTATCATGGCTCAAGAATTACCTTTTTGACACTAGTATGTTAATCCATTTGATGCGTTCATTCTTTAATAATTTCCTACATTTAGGGAAGGATGATGTTTATGTTGGGTAACCATTGATTAATTGCTAAAGAATCTTGCATAATAATCAAATGCTTCTACTCTGATGTGCTTCTACTCCAAGGCGTTGCGACCCCAAGGTGTTGGTACTACAAGGTGTTTCTACTCTGAGGTATTGCTACTTTGATTCTTGATACAAAAACACCACTACTATAAAATGTTGTTACCACCAAAGGATCATTGCATGATGATGACTAGACCATTGACCTATGGACCTATATGTAAATAATTGATTTACTTGGTGACGTGGCTTACCTTAAAGTCATGACTATTGTATATTTTGAACACGATATGTCCACTCAGATAATAGGACAATTCAACCGACTACTTCCATAAAACTCATTTATGCATGTTGTAATCAGTTAGTAGAATATTTTGTATCCTCTATATCTACTAATTAAGATGACATCGAACAAATTGAGAATTGAAATATTCTCAAGGTTGTTCATAATTTTAATGTTTATGAGATTAGAAGAGGAAGATAAAGTTTAAAAGGGTAAATAATATTTGATCCTAGATTAGGTTGTTTTTTGGAGAATAGAGGATAGTCGACAGATTCATGTGTAACAACAATTGTATATGCACCTCTTGATTCAATAATAAAGATCTGGTAAGTTGTGGTATAAATTCATGAGTGCTTAAAGTTGTAGTTTCTGTAGTTTTTCTTCCCTACTAAGGAGGAAGGGCCCTCATCTTTAGAAGGGTTGTTGTTCCTGTATTATTAATTAGATTAGCTACATCGTCTTGTTATTATTTTTCCTTAGTTCAATTCCTAGTGCAGATAATTGATGTGAGTGAATTGTTTCAATTATAGTTGTTATAGTTTGGTTTACTACTGGGGTGTTTCACTTCAATTTAGTACGAGTGCAAGAGTGTGTTCTAATTAACTACAGTGAGGGTGTGTTTCCTTTACAAAATAAGACCATTGACAGATGTTTTCCTTTCTTTTCAACAATGTGGTTCGTGAATTTATTTGAGATTCCATTAGTAGTAAGGATTGGATAATTAGCAATTGGTTCAAGTTCAGTAGAAAGTAGAATGGTTCTTATGAATTTGTTTTGAGCATCTTACTTGGTTTCATATTAATTTGATATAAGGATTTGATTTATTCATAAGTAGTTGTGCAGAGAGTGTGTGATTAATATATTTCATTCATCAGAAAGTGTTAGGAGATTTATTTGTTTGCATAAACATTCTACAACAACCTTGTAGTAAAATACTTACCCCAGTTTGACAATTGAATGCACTGGATGATTTAATTAGACAATTAATCACACCAACATTTTTGGTGTTGTTGTTGGGGAGTTTATTAAGGGTGCAATAATAATACCTGACACCATCCTAATGAATTGCGAGATATATGATGCATGAATAAAACAAGATAAGAATGTTCGACCCCAAAAAATAAAAGAAGAGGAAGGGGCCCTGGTGGAAAGAGAAATCATTATCAAGGATAGGTGACATATATTCAAGACCTAATAAAAAAATGGAGTCATCATCTTCAAGGTGGGTACATGATAAACCTAAAACATGAATAAGGGTGGATTATCAGTCCTTTTTTCTGGGAGAGTCATCAATGGGAGTAGAAGAGGACAAATATCAATATTTGACAGAAGGTCTGGAGCATTCCAACAACAAAAACAAGGAACATTTAGTTTCCAGGATGGAGGTCAATCAACCTAATAACATGTCATAAACTAACCAGACCATTCTTTACCCCACAGATAACCCTATTTTGGATTAGGGGAGTGTTGTTGGGAACCTCGAACAATTGTCAGAGAATATCCCCAAAACAAAAGATATCCCTATACCTGCTTGGCAGAAGCTTCGTGCTTTGTAGAAACGACACATGGAAAATGAAAATGGAAATGACACATTTTCGACCTTTGATTTCCCTATTAGGAATATTCTGGGACTAGAACCAATGAATAATATACCTATATCTTTACTTCCAAACTTTAATATTCAGATAAGGAAAGACCCAAAAACCTTCATGTTCGAATTTGACATTCTGTTCGATTCCCGAAGCTATGATTATACTATGGATGATCAGAAACTGAAAATATTTCTATCTAACCTAAAGGGGTCAGAATTAATATGGTTCATGGTCCTTGGTATTGATTCTATCACCTCCTAGGATAATATGAAACAGACCTTTCTAACGAAATATTAGGACAGTTGCAGAACAAGGAACCAGAGGGAAGAAATTTTCAAAATGTCTTAGAAGGAGGGAGAGAGACTGGAGGATTATGTAGAACTTTTCAAATATAATTGTAGAGATCTAAAAATAATGGTTTGAATAAAGATATTTTGAAGACAATTATGATACGAGGTATGAGGGATGACTGTATGGATATTTTGAACCTAATGGGGAAGGGAGATATATCAAAGGAACCACTTGAGTAAATTATTGATTTATGCCAAAGGAGATCGAGAGGGTCATCAAGGAATGGAGCCCAAACACGAGATACTACAACAAGAATACAAAAATGCCCCAATGGTGGAGTAACAAGAGAAGAAAATTGTAATTTATTTGAGAATTTTAAAACTGATATCCTTATCTCTTTAACCACACAATTGGATTTTTTGCAGGTAAAATAAAAAACAAGATGAAGAAGAGAAGGAATTGGAAATATTTTGTCCTAAATCCAAGGAAAAACATCCTCGTAGGTAATGCCCACTTGACATCATGAAAATATGTGGTATCTGTGAAATAGACCACCCAAAAAATTTGTGTCCATCTGTTAGCACTGAAAGTTACACTTTGATTGCTAAAGTGTAATCTCAGTACCCATCAATAGGGTTGTGAGGTAATTTTTAAGATAAAGTGTCAAAATGGGTAAAACTCAGCCTAACAATGTAAATCACAAAAAATTCTAGATAGGATGTATCAACAAAATAGGTCGTGTCTAACTTGGATCAGGGTTTTAAATATTAATGTGGATAGACAAAAGACTTTAGTGAGAAAAATGAACTAAGTCTAATATTATCATCAGGATTTACTAGTAGACAAATGAAGGAAAATATTTAAACACAAGAACTTCTTTAATCAAAGCTTAAACTCTGAGAACAGTTATAACAACATCAAAATCAAACCTCCATTACAATACAACTATAAAACATCAATCGAAGCATTCAATGACAGTACATTTCAAAGTAAGAGAGAAACCAGATGGCAGGAAAGAAACTGACTTCTATTAGACGAAAATTGATCAAGTTTGATACATAAAAACTAGAGTTGGCTCTATTATATCAATATATCACCAAAAAGAGTCTTACATTAACCATTCGAACCTCCTCAATGACTTCTAATTCCACTCTTATATCCTAGTCTATGAATGTGATGCAAGAGCATCGCTAATGTCAAGCGAGGGTGGGGCAAACGCCAACGCATTTTGGCACATGATAAATTGTTTGAAATGTTTTAACGTTGGATGCACCAAAATTAAATGAAACAATTAAGAAAGGGGCGTACTCATAGAGTGTAATCAGAGATTGAGCATCCTGCTCTCGTTTGAAGGACTAAGAGGCATTTATAATAGTAAATGTAAGTAGGTAAACTCGAATTCCTAGATTAGACAGTTTTAGGAGCTGGAGGGAAAACAAATATAGACACCCTCACTTGTATCATTGTAACATTAGCAACATTATGAGAACAGAGCATAGGAGAGCAGAAGAAGAAAAACTATGTAGAATAACCCATGTACAGAAGTTCTGAGATTAATATATGAAGCTTGATTCAGACTCATGATGTTCAAATACTTTCTGTGTATGCATGATTGAATGTTATGATCATGCTTGTTTACTCTCTATTATGCATTTGTTTTGATGCATGAATGTATGATTTCATGTTAAATGTCTGAAATCTGAAGAGAGGGAGAGTAAAGAATGAGTTTCAATTGTTTCTCTGTCTGAGCAAGATTTTTCCTGCAAGGAGTGCAGTGAAATTGTCTGCAAGGTGTGTGTTGACAGAAGTCAGAGTTCGTCTCTGCAAGCTCAGGAGAGATAACACTGTTCTCATTCTCATAGAAGTGCAAGTTAAGCACAGGAATAGTGCAAGGAGTGCACAGGCTGAGTGAAGTCTCAGTGTTTGTAACCTGAGCGAATTTGTTGAAGGACTGCTATCACAAAGAGTGCACAGAGTCGAAGAGTTCAATACTTGGAATTATCGAAGAGTTGCCACAAGGAGTGTGTGCAAGATTCTTCTTGAAGACTCGAGTTGTGGAAAAAGCTCAAGAGAGATAGTGCCTTGAAGAGTTGTAAGAAGGCGTTTTGCAGGAAGACAAGTTTCGAAAGGAGGAACCATGTTCATTTCGCAGAAATCGTCAAGGAGGAACTCGACAGTTGGAATTCTCCATGGAGAATTCACGTGGTTCCGAGAATCGTTGAATCTTGTAGAGGAGAGAGAAGGTTATGGTGGGTATTTTCCAAAGTGCAATATCGGGAGAATCAGATTGTAGGATTAAACCAACAGGAGCTGTTGGTTCACCCACAAAAAATATCATTTCAGGGTTTCGTGAGTTGAAGGGTCGAAACTTTTGCATCAAGAATCGCGAGGTCGCGAGGGGTGAAGTCCCAAAATAGCGAGAGAATCAGGACCGTCCATATGAGAGTGTATAGGTGGTGCACTCGCTGACACAGAGGCCAAACCTTCATTGACCAATTCAGGGTTTTGTGGGTTGGAGAGTAAGAAGTTCAACATTAGGATTTGCAAAGTCGCAAAGTCCGAAACTCCAAAAAGGAGGGAAGTTCCATCGTGGGACCTGCGTTGAAGACATGCCAAAATTTCGGCATATTGGAGGATAAGAGGTCAAGACTTTTGTCTCGAAAGTCCCTAAGTTGTGAAACCGCAAGAGAATCGTAGCCGTCCATTAGGAAGAGGACAGGTGGTAGAGATCAGAGGATCTCATGAACTCATAGGTTCGCAGGGTGAGAGCCAAAGATTGGGTGCTCAAACTCGCTAGAGACAAAATCGTGAGGAGTAAAGGTATCCGTTGGATCCAGGTCACGGGAGGACCATTGGATTAGGAACCCCATCACATTTCATGTGTTCGGGGGTTCAGAGGTTGAGAGGAGTTTCTTTCGATTACAAAAGACGCGAAGTGCCGAGAGCCCAGGCACGAGTGAGGATATGTGGAAAAACCACACGGTGGTCCCAGGAAATAGACTGACGGACACACATCACCGAGTGGAAGGGGTCAAAACTTCATTGACTCTCGCATATTGGGAATTCATGAAGTAAGAGCATGGGGGTTTGGTGTTGAAACATACGAAGTGCTGAGTTGTGAGAGGTGCTGGAATTTAAGCCCAGCCGATGGTCACACACAGAGGGTGTTGACAGAGAAGGAACCATAACGATTTCGCGATCTCAGCTATCCCGGATTTGAGAAGGAAGATTCGGGCATCATGACTCGCGAACTCATGAGATTGCGAGTTGCGAAAAAGGACATGTGGATCAATAGAATTGAGATTCCAGTAGGGAATCCAAAAGAGCTAATCCGACTCGAAGGGGGTTAAAGAACGATCCTATGAGAGGATCTCGGCCCGAGAGCCGACAGGTCTGCGTCAGTTTTGGTATAAGAGTAGGTCATCGGAAAAGTGATGATGAAAATGTTTCTAGGTACATGAATGGTATGAGGTACGACATTCAGGATGAGATGAGCATGATGACCATCCGAACAGTGGTAGATTCTTATCAAATGGTTCTGAAAGTTGAAGAGAAGCTGAGACGAAAACAAGGTCAAAGAGGCCAAGGTAGAAGTCATCCTAGAGGCAAATTAGTTACCTAGGATAGAAATCAGAAACCCAAGGAAGACTAAAAGAAACCTCAGACTCAAACTGAGAGAGGTGGAAGTTCACAGAGAGGGCAACATACCAAATAGAAAGGTCAGTATGCTAATGGAAACATTTTTCCTCGTACCAGAGGTAGAGGAAGAGGAAGAGGTGGAGTGGTGAAATGCTTCACATGTGGAAAGAATGGACACAAGTCTTATGAATTTCCAGATAAAAAGAAAGAAGGTGGTGAAACTCACATTGCCGAAGCACAGAGGTGGAATGTTGAGGCAAAAGATGCTGAAGGTGGAAGATCACTGATGATGCAAAAATTTCTCTTAATGTCAGAGAAGGAGGTGGAGAATCCAGTGCAAAGGAACAATCTTTTTCAGACTGCTTGCAAAACCAAGGACATGGTATGCAAGGTCATTGTGGACAGTGGTAGCACAGATAATCTCATTTCTACAGAGATGGTAGAAAAGATGGAGCTAGAGACTATTGAACATCCAAGCCCATATAGCGTTTCGTGGCTACAAAAAGGACATCAGGTAAATGTCACTAAACAATGTTTAGTTGAGTTTAAAATAGGAGGGTATAAAGATGAAATACTCTGTGATGTTATTCCCATGGATGTTTGTCATCTATTGTTGGGTAGACTGTGGCAATATGACAGAAATGTAATTCATGATG